>JAQHUG010000086.1:603284-647907 GCA_028555095.1 Dicrostonyx torquatus
AAGGATCGATTTTCATTCTTCTACAGGTTGACATCCAATTATGCCAGCACCATTTGTTAAAGAATGCTTTTATTCTTCCATCGTATACTTTTAGCTTCTTTGTCAAATAGTAGGTGTTCATAGGTTTGTGGACTAATATCCGAATCTTCCATTAAGAAACAAATTTCAGCTTCAAATTTATGCAAAATATATTTTTCATGAATTTTAAGACAATGCTGGAGGGTTTGAAAATAACTTACAAGGAGGGAGAGTAATTTAAATGAGAAGAGGTCATCTGAGATTAGAGAACTGAGTAAATAGTAAATCTCAATAACAAGACACTCAACAGAGGCTAATATATCAGTCCAGTCTTACAGGGTCCATCCTTTCCCACAATAACTGCAGCCATTACCAAATAAGAAACATGTCAAAGGGTTAAAAGGAGGGAGCAGGAAACCAGAGTGTGAGACGTGTATGCAAAGAAGGAATTTAACATAGTCATGGAAGAATTAACTATCACGAATTTATTTCTTATCCCTCCCATACATATGTTCATAATAATACCTTGAGTGAGATTAATTTTTACACCTCTGCTTAGATTTGCTAATCCTATACTGCTTTGGTCTGTTAAAGCTACATTTCTTAGTAAATGGATTTGGGCTCAGTTGCTAAATGCAAACCGTTTGTATTAGGTCCAGTGTAAATATTTCCGGTATCTTTAGAGCACTTGTCAAAAGAATGAAGGGGATTTATGTGTGTGTGCGAGAGAGAGAGAGAGAGAGAGAGAGAGAGAGAGAGAGAGTCATAGGTGACCTCTCCATCTAATGTTGCCATACAATTGCTGCATTTACCGAGTATTTTCCACTATGAGACACAAATGTATCCATATTGATCTCTGACATCTCTTGAGCACTCTTAGGAAAAATGATATCTATTCACAGAGGACTTACCCATCAGTGTAGAGCTCAGATGCTTTGTTTCAGATGAAAAATAAATATGAAGTCAAATTATATTGTGCTCTGTAGCAATTTGTTTGCTTTGTTTTCTGTTCTTTCCCAGAACTGCTGAATAATTTTATTTAAAACTCTATTAGCTCTCATATTCGTATAAAACTTATGGCAACTTAAAATATAAAGTAGTTACATGTAGTATAAACAATCTTTATCTACTGTCTGATTTTCCCAAGAAATTATACAAATGTTGTATTATTTATGCCCCTCCTCTTTAAGCGCATGCCATAATAAGTTTCTGAGCACAAGGTGTGATAAACATCAATGTGTGTTTAATACATACCTAAATATTTTTATTCTTGTATTGAGAAGACAAATATAATTGTATTAATTATATTGGATTGGTTGAGTCCAACTACATTTAGCCTAATTTTGTGAATCAATTCAAAATTTCTCTGGAAGGATACCAGATATAAACTATAAATAAAAGAAAATCATCATGCTTTATGGAACCATGTAATAATAGAAAACCCAATGTTGCATATTTGAACCGTCTCTTCAAGCTCCATGATGAATAATCTGGGACGCCTATTTGCACTCAATATTCACTTATAAAGTGGTATGAGTAGCGTGTCAATTAAAAAAAAAACTGTTACTAATGAAAACTATGCCAACTGACTATTTGTTTTATTTGAGTTCCATTTAACTTGTACACTTATTGAAAAAAAGGAAAATAACTTGGCTGTGATAGAAAACCCCAATAAACCCAGTATCGTAAGTTTGAAGTAAGAGGCACATGAGTTCAGGGCTACTTTGAACTAATCAGTGGGTTTTCAGACAGTGTTTTATAGGGATACCTGATCTAAAAACACAAAAGCAAAAAAATGTAAAACTATAGAAACTTGCTATTATAATATGAGCAAAGATACTAGAATTAACTTCAATTTATATTATACTGTGCTCAAACTTTTACTAGTTAATTCACCAAAATGCAGATATGTTTTCAAAACACAGACAATTTTTTAAAAATCACATTAAGTTTGCAGAGACATTTAATCCATATGCTTCTTACTGTAACTCATCATTTTGTAGGCGAGAACAGGTCTAAGTTCAGGACTATTTTTTACTAAGACTCTTTGAGTGTTTTTAATTAACATTTAAAACTTTTTTCTAAGGCAGGAAGTTATGTTTGACAAAGTTAAGGCCAAACACCAAAAGGTTAGTGTTTTGTCTAGAACTCAGCATACATGAATTTTAAATGAATTTTAAACTTGCCTAAAATAAGCTGTCTCACCCTTTGAGAAAATTGATGGAGAAAAAGAATGTTTGGCATATGAGTATTTAATAATAGCTAGTATTCAAGGAAATTTAGATGGAACAAAAATGATTTCTTATACAAAATAGATTCTATACGCTAATAGATAGACCATGCATACCTCAATAACTTTGTTTAGTGTCACTAAGGGATCTCTTAGGATCTTAGACCATGATTTCTATTAGTAGGGTTTATTTTAATTAAAACCTACTTGAGAAGATGCTTGGCTGAAAAGAAGTGTGATAATAATAAGTTAGAAAAAGACAGACAGAAGGAGGGGGGGGATAAAGTAACAGAGTTCTTTTGTCATATTCAGGGTGGGAGAGGAGAGTTGGACTTTCAGAGGGATGGTGTCTGAAAAGGTGGGAAATATTCAGATACAAGAATAGTTCAGGACTGTCCATTGCAAGGGGTAAAGAATAAGTGTTGGGAGGTCATAAAGAGAAGGTAGACAGTAAAAGAAAAAGAAAACAAGAGAGAACAAAGGAATTCTAGAATTTGGGAACTAAAGATAAGCCAGTTTTTGTAGCAGACAGGCTCCAGTGTTTTGTTTTTGTTTTTCCTGGTAGTGAGGCTCTTGGGCTATCCTTGCTTCATTCAGTTGGGATAAAAAAAAATAGAAGCCTAACAAATGCAATTCATGGGAGAAAATGTTTTAGTCAGTTTATAATTCCCACTGTGGGAAGTCAAGGCAGGCACATCCAGCAGTAAGCCATATCACATCCATAGTCAGGAGCAGAGAGAAATGAATGCCTAGATCCTCATTTGCTTCTTTTGTATGTTTGCTTATGTTTGGATTAATTCTTCCACTCCTGCACATTTACATTTGAGGAATCCATGTCTAAAGAATGTTGCTACACATTGTGTGATGAATTTTCCCATACCAAGAATTTAACCATGACAATCTCCACAGACATGCCAACAGGCCAGCCAACCAAATGTAGATAATACCAATTTGAAACTCCTTTCCCAGGTGACTCTAGGTTTCTCGAGTTGACATGGTTATTGTTATAAGAGGTGATGACTTCCTCCATGAGTCAGTGCTGTTCTGTGGACTAAGCATACATTGCAGAATGGTTGGTGTATAAATGCTGAGGTTGGGTCATGAAGAACTAGACCCTTCTGACCTGGCCTCTTGCATTACCCTTTGTAAGAAATCCACCATGCTGTGCAGATTTAAGAGAAGCTCCATGCAGAGAGGAATTTAAGCCCTGCATGGTGCACTTTAAGCCCCTCAGCTATTTAACCTCCTCAGAATCTATAGTCTCAGTTGTGGATTCAGCAGCATGTGACCCTAGGGTTATGACAGCTCTCAAGCAGAACCATCCAGCCAGGTCCACATGCCTGACTAATCACCAGGTATTACTGTTATTTTCAAACATAAGTATTGTATTTCCTTCTGCTTCATGCTTGTGGTTTAAGGAGAGAAGCTTGATCTGGCTGTTTCTGCTCTCAGGACTACACTTGTTTTCATTCTTCCTCCATGACAGACTTCTATGGACACTGATTGCTCTAAAACTGCATACCAACTCATGTAGTTCTCTTGAGCATAGTGTCCTTTAGCAGGAACAGAATTATGTAATAACTGTAGATATGTTTATGTGTGCTTATATACATGTAGGTATGTTTGCACCATGGCATTCATGTAGAGGTCACAGGACAACTTGTATATTTGATACTTTCTGTTCACCACAAGTGTCCTGTTGACTGAAAACAGATTCTCAGGATTTGTGGCGGGTACCCTTACCTTATGGCTTGAGAATTTATATTCTAATAAGAGCAAACCTTTTATTTAACACTGCATA
The DNA here is from genome assembly GCA_028555095.1 of Dicrostonyx torquatus. Taxonomy (NCBI): domain Eukaryota; kingdom Metazoa; phylum Chordata; class Mammalia; order Rodentia; family Cricetidae; genus Dicrostonyx; species Dicrostonyx torquatus. The sequence continues at coordinate 607,334 of JAQHUG010000086.1, forward strand.
TGAAAGACTAACAAACTTGTAGAGAAGTAATGAAGACATTTTCTTAAAAGGAACACAAACTATATAAAAAAGAAAACTGTAAATATAAGAAAATTAGTGACAACTAAGGGGGAAAGTTTTCTGAAAAAAAAAAGATAAAAGAAAGTGCTCCTTAAATTCTGAGGAGCTGCCATTCACATTGGGATGAGAAGGCTGAAGACTGAACCATTCACAAGTGTCAAAATGATGACTGGGATGTGTTGAACACCACTGCACTACACTACACTACACAAACACACACACACAAACACCCCAGGAAAAGAAGTACATAGCGCGTGTGGAGGAAATACGAAATAGCAGAGACCACGATGGCATTTGTACACAAAGAAGGTAAGGGGAAAACATAAACTGGGGTTCATCGGATGACATAGGCCATTCCAGTAGTAAGATCATCTTATTTGAACATAAGTAATATCATTACAAACCAATCAATTATTGACATTACACAAATATGTTTCTCCTTTTTTCTTAGAACAAACTATTTCTAAAGGGGTTGAGTATTGCTAAACCCAGCTCACGGGCTGGTGCTTTATTATTGTGAACTTAAAATGCTGCTCTATATACTTTTTGAAAACATATGTGTTCATGGGAGAACTCTGAGGCAAATAAGTTACATAAATATATGAATCAAGAGCATGGTACAGGAATTGGTTACTGCTACTTCAAAAGAATTTGCCATCTTCAAAGCTAAGCATCTGTAGGTTGGTTTGTGCATGGAATGATGTGATGGGAAGACAGTAGGACATTCTGAGGAGTGTTGTGTATCTAAGGGCTGAAGAATCATCGGGATGAAGATCTTCTGAGTCATTTGCTATGGTTAAGAAAATATTTCTTTTTAACTTAGGTTTCAGCGTAGTATTCCAAAGACATCATTGTTAACTTATACATGTTTTCATCTTGCCCTCACATAAAGAACCTCAAAAAGTCCTGAACCATGCATGCACAGACATGATTTGACAAAATGTAAAATTGCAAGTAGCAGTCGTAAAAAGAACATATTCATTTTAGATTTCCTATTTCCTAAAATTCAAATACCTCTATTAATTTAATAGTGAATATTCAGCTTGAATTTTATAATTTTTTGAGAAGTGTTGAGTGTCAACTCAAATTCAGTAATTTGCATTTTTAAAATTGTTTCTCATCAGGGTAAAGTAGTGTCTGTCACCTGGCAGGTAATAATTTCCTACGCTAGTTCTCAGTTATGGTGAATCTCTCCCTCTTCAAAGAATATATTAAATCAGGGAACACAACATTTTATGCTAATGCAATCTTTGTAAAGGCTGAAATAAAATTCCAAGTACCGATAATTATGAAAACCAGATAAGAGGTTCTGGAAATGTTGGTTTCTCTTAATCATGTGAATGTTATACTCTAAGAAGAGAAATGGTTATACATGCTGATTTCTAAAAGGAATTTATTGGAGCATTATTTCTTCCAGGAAATACATTTCTCAAGCAGGTCATTGGATTCATTTAATGAAGAATTTATTTGCAAATTATTTTCTGGTGGGATGAGTGATTGATATTGAGAGGTTTAAAGTTTTAATTTTTAAGTTATGTATTATTTTTGTTTGATTAAAATTCTTTTGAGAATTTTATATAGTATTGTATTTCCTTCATCCCTCCCTCCATCCCTTTTCCACTTACAACTCTTCTCATGCCTCCCAACTCCTTAAATTTATGACCTCTTCTTTGTTAATTTTATTTCTGAGTTTATAATATAATTACAATATTTCCCCCTTCCTATCTGCCCCAAACTCTCTCATATATCCTTTTCTGATCTCCTTCAAATTCATACCTCTTTTTCTACTAATTATTACTCTATATGTATATTTGTATGTGTAATATGTGATATATAATTATAGATGCATATATTTACATATGTTTTATAGGTGTATTATATATAATATATTTATAAATTATGTATAGATTTTTAGATACACACACACATATATATTCTTAGATATAGCCTTTTCAGTTTTTAATAATGCTAGCCATATGTATATTTTCATGGCTGACTGTTTGACACTGGACACCAATTGACCTATTCCGTGGAGGAAGACCACCTTTCTACTCCCAGTTTTTTTCAGTTGCTTATAGTTCTTTGAATAGGATTGAGACCTTGTGTGCTTTTCCCCCACTCACTTTCTCAAGTCCATTTCTGTAGTCCTTGTTCAGCTCATGTTTGTGTTTACCCTTACACCCACAGGTCAGTGCAGTCTTTATTTCCCATCAAAGAAACAACACTTTGCAAGATACAGAACTAATTATAAAAATCCTTGCTCCCATATATATGTGTTTAGGATGTATCACTTGGGATTTCATAACATATGATGGAGCTCATTCTTGGAAAACACTGACTACAGCAGCAATTGGTTTTCTGCCAATGACTCTTCATCTAAGGGTGGTGGCTTGTGCGATTTATTCCATCATGTTGACATGTCAATCGGCACCATTATGAAGGAGTTGTTTAGGAAACAGTGGCACTTTTTATCTTGGAATTAATCAATATCTTCCTTTGCACTTAAATCCTTCTCAATAGGAGAAAATTCATGCCTGGTACAGCAAATTTAGCCAACTACTATTACTGGGCAGAGGAACGGATTCCAGAGACCAAAATACTACTGAGATTTCCAAAACCAGTAAAATTTTATTCTCTATTTGAAGTACTCATCTTTATTCCCACAGATAAATTAAGATTTTCCTCCTTATCAAGCAAACTACTTCTTGTAAGAGGAGGCCGTTTGTTCGTCCTGGCCACCCAGAATCGAAATAATCACACAGAAACCATATTAATTAAATCACTGCTTGACCCATTAGCTATAGCTTCTTATCGACTAACTCTTACATCTTAGTTTAAATCATTTATATTTCTCTGTATATCACCATGAGGTCATGGCCTACCAGCAACGTCCCAGCATGTCTGACTCTGGCAGCAGTTCCATAGTATCTCCCTGACTGTCTTTCTTCTCTCCCAGCATTCAGCTTCATCATCCCCACCTACCTAAGTTCTGCCCTATCATCAGGCCAAGGCAGTTTCTTTATTCATTAATGGTAATCACAACACACAGAGGGGACCCACACATCAACTTCTTACGCATGTGGAGACTATTACAGAAATACATATATTATCAAGATCAGAGAAAACAGAACAAATGACCATTGAATTTCTAGACTTAATTTAGGTACCCACAGTACAACTCTTAAGGTTCAAGCAGTATCATAAAAAAAAAAAACAAAGCAATAAAACCAATGGACTAGAAAGATATTGAGAGACAGAAAACTAAGAGGCCTGCTGCTAGGCAGTGTCTTCTAAATACTGTTGTTTTCTGTTTATTAGTGTTTGCCTGCATGCATGCCTATGCACCAAGAACATGCCAGGTTTCTTCAGAGGCTAAAGAGGGCTTCAGATCCCCTGAAACAGAGAGCCATCATATTGGTGCAGAAAACATCACAGGAAGAAAAAGCACGATTCCAAAAGGCCAAAGAAGACTTGCTGGTTTTAGAAATGTAACTGCTGGACACAGCTGGATTATACAATATTAGTATTTCCAAATGTGGCTGTCTTAGTTCCTGGAATATGAAACAAACACTTGACAGGAGGAAATATTCTCTTTGCTCATAGTTTTAGATCTGTCAGTCCATAGATCTTGGCTGAGGTAAGGCAGAACATTATGGTGGCAGAAGTATGGGGTTGAAAAGGGTGGTTGTCTCAGAGGAGGTAAGACAGAAATTATAACACTCAAAGATGACTTTCAAAATATACCTCAGTGAACATTCTTCGCCATAGTACCTTTGCCCAAAGTCTCTATCACCAACCAAAAAAGCGCCATCAGCTGGTAACCAAAATCTCAAGATTTGAAGCTAGAGAAGACTTTTCATATCCAATCATAAGAGTTAGTGAGAGAGAGAGTGAGAGAGAGAGAGAGAGAGAGAGAGAGAGAGAGAGAGAGAGAGAGAGAGAAGAGAGAGAAGAGAGAGAGATTTGCAGCAAGATTGAAGTAGGTCTTCTTTGCTATGCTGTGGTTTTGGGTGTTTATTAATAAGACAAATATCGTGAGTATAATTTTACTCATATTTTTAACTATTTTTTGAGATTATAATATAATTACATCATTTTCCCCTTTCATTTCTTTTCTGCAAACCCTAACATATACCTTTATTTTGTCTCTTTCAAATAATGAGAACTTTCTTAAAAATATTTGTTTATATAGATTTGACTTAAATATTTGTTTATATATAAAAATATTTGTAAAATATTTTAAGAAATGTATATATATATATATGTTCATGTGTGTGTGTGTTTGTGTGTGTGTGTTCATAAATGTACGTGTATAGCCTCTCAGTCTTAATAATGTTATGTTTTCAGAGTTAAAAATTCTGAAATAAAATTTTAGTAAAACTATTTTATGAATTAAAAAAAATCCTCAGTTGTATTTTGCAGTGCTGACATTGTCTTAACTCTATTTTCAAAAGAGAAACTCAATACTCTAGTACTCACCAAGGTGGCTTGTGTGTCAACCTTAGAGAGCAAAATCCTTAATTAAGGCTCAGATCAGCCAGAGTGAAACAGCAATCTTTCCTATATTGATCTGGATAAACTGCTTAGGAGAGTGAAAAAGCCATTGTCTCTGTTTATTTTCCTTACACAGCCAGAAGTTGACTTTCCAATGCTTAAGCTTCAGCAAAACAAACGTGTTGTGATCCACAGCACACAGAGATCACTAATCACGTTCAGTCTTTATTCCTGAACATTGAATAAAGCAATCGCCACCTATCAGAACGATTCTCAGATTCAGCATGTTTTCCTTGGCCGGTGTCTCAGGAGACCTTGGAGTTACAGCACTGGGTCAGAAGGTGTTCTGGAGGACAATAGGGGAGACAGACGTTGAAAGCTCTGAGTCAAGCAATTGAAAAGCTGGATCATGTTACTGTTTGGGGCACAACGGGGAATGACATATGTGCCAGAAAAAAAAAAAATCTCCCTGCATGTGCACACAAATTGTTGCAGTCTGTATTATTTACTCACAACTAAGCTATACTAAACACTTTACATTTGTGAAAAAGTCAAAGAAGTCTCCTGTTATTTAGTCAAGGAATCAGTGATCTGCTTTTAACCAAACTATAGGGTTTTTAAATTGGGTTGAAGATGGTTTCTTATATAATAGATGTGTGGGATTCCTTTGCTCAGGAGTAAATCAACAAGAGTCTAAAAAATGAAGGACGACAGTTAAAAACTCTTAAAGCCTTCCCATAGAGGGACATGCTTCTTTCAGTAAGACTCTACCACTTCTCAAACAGTGTCACTAACTGGGGATTCCTCTTAAAATACCTGGGCCTGTGGAGGAAATTTCTCAATCCTATTATCACAAGAAAATTCACATCTTTTTTTTTTTTTTTTTTTTTTTTTGGTTTTTCGAGACAGGGTTTCTCTGTGGCTTTGGAGCCTGTGCAGGAACTAGCTCTTGTAGACCAGGCTGGTCTCGAACTCACAAAGATATGCTGCCTCTGCTTCCCGATGGTAGATTTTTAGTTTCAGAGTCTAAGAAGAGATCTCTGGGTAATAGAGAATGAAAAAAGAATGGACTGAGCACCTGAGATGTGTGCTTTTTAGAAATTTTGCCTAAATCCAAACCTGGTCACGTCTACATTCTCCTACCAATCCTACAGAAAATGAACTTCAGCCCAACTTACAAAGGAGGTCCATAGTATAAATTAGACTCAAACTATGTCATGGCTTGATGAAAACCTTTCTTCTACAAAATATGTCAATCACTAATTCAGCATCCCAAAAGAGTTACATTCCAAAACACCTTCAACTTATTTGACTTATTTGTTCTAACACCATTAGCCTGAAAGGATCAAGAATATGTCTGCAAATATCAACTTTATAAGAAAAAAAGTCATTGTAAGAACAGCATAAAAACAGTTAATACAGGAATAAAGAATAAGAGTATCAAAAATTCTCTAGTTCGAGCAGAGAAATCGTTTAGACTTAGTCTATTATTTAGTTAGATAATGGGATCATAAATTCAGCTTGATTAAAAGTTATGGATAGATGAAATGATATCAGGGCTGTTCTTAAAATTTATGGCATATGCTTGGTAAGTGTGATGTGAACATCACCAATTTCAAAGAGCTTGATTTATGGAGATACTTAAAAGGATTGGAGTAGCGGTTATTTTCATTACATATTTACAGAATCTCATGAAAAAATCTTTGAGATAACTCTTATAATGAAATCGTAGTCTCAAATTTGTTTCAAAATAATGGGTTGAGATACAAATAAACTGGACAGGTTATGCCGTTTGAAATGCATGGGAAACAGTGATGTCTTCAAATCAGACTCCTCTTCAAGGCAGAGGTATACATTTCCACTGCTGGTGATGCTGAGGTTGGTGTTTCACAGCTGAGTCCTCCCCACAGAAATGGTTTACATGAAGGTTTCTTAAAATCTAGTCCCTTCTCTGGAAACAGCCTTTAGTAATTTGCTATGATTTGACCTACTGCCTTAATTTGGAATTACTGATGATTATCCCATTTCAAGAACAATTTAGAACTGTACCATGCCCTAACTCCTCTCTGCTCTTAATTCAGCTTCTCTTCCCTCTTGGTGTTATTACCAGTAGCTTGCCAATAAATTTCTTGCTGGTATATCTGAGTTTGGTTCACTGTTTTCTAAGAAAATTGACTGAAGAATGCCAGAGGCACACGTTCCAGGTGTGATGTTGAGGGAGGATGCTCATCCATTCCCTTCCTGTCTACTCAAGTAATATTATTTCCCTTCCCAGGTCTTCGATGAGTTAAAGACTATAAAGCTGTAGTTACTTTACTTGCATGTGCACAGAGGCATACATTTAACCTTGCATGCACCGTTCACAGACAGAGAGAGACTGAAAGAAAAAAAAATAGCCCAAATCCCTAATGGTATCATAGCAAAGAGAATCCCATTCTCTAGAAACTCAGTTTAAAAAATGTTGAGTGTAAATGCAATCTTAATTGTAATTGAACCTAGAATTTCTGGCTTTGTAACTCAACCTTGTCTACTATGGAAAATTCTAAATGCCGAAACAGACTAACTGTGGCCACGAGATACAGATAAGAAATAAATGGTCATTCACAGAAGATTCAAATTTCCCAAGTTCTTTGAACTGAGTTTTTTTTCCACAGAAATTTCTTACTTGTCCTAGACAATGATTCCATATGGAAATTTTTACACGTCCACTTAAGGGAATTTTTTAAGCTCCTGTTTTGGGAGCCAGAATACACAATCTAAAGCAGAAAGTTGTAAAGTTGTGTAAAATAGTCTCAGTATGATTCTTTTCCCTGTCCAGGTATAATCATTGACAATGGGTCTGGATAATAAGTCCTCAAATAAGTGAACAATCATTTCATATCTCATAGAACTTCCAGTGTTTCATTTGTTTGGAAACATCAACAGCAATCTTTCCGTGATTGAACCTAATACACACACACACACACTACACACACACACACACACACACACACACACACACACACACACACACATATATATATATATATATATATATATATATATATATATATACAGAACAGAAATTACTAGGAAATTTCACCGGGAGCTGAGAAAGAACTCGATTCTAATGCATGCACACCTAGATCCACAAGTATTTTCCTCTGTCTGCCTCCACATAAACCACTGTGGAGAAACTAATGGGCAGCAAATGGAAGAGGTGGACATGTATGCCTTCTCAAAAGCTGACTCAATAGCTCCTGCTGAACATCCTGCGATGCTATAATGTTATTCAGGAACACCTTCTTCTGTTTGGATTCAGCGAAACTTCCTCGATGCTTAAGTTTTATACTATGTATCTTCTCAGGAAGGGTATTAACCTACAGCAAAGATAAATACCAGCAGGGACCATGATAAATGCTGCATGTCTGTTAATCTAGAGTAGAACGATAGGGAGCTATGAAGGCTACAAAAATAGATGGACCTATATCTTTGAGAATTCACAATAAATGGAGCACTAATGAGGCACATAGATGAAGTGAACTGACAGCAATGGATGTAAGAGGGTTTCAGATTCCGGGGATAGGCTGAAGTAAGGGATAATGGAAAATAACTTAAGACTGTGCATGATTTATGGAATGGAAAACAGTCCCAATATTTTCAATATTTTCTACCAAGCCCAGAAGCCCACACCACACACACACACACACACACACACACACACACACACACACACACACACACACACACACACACAAAGGGTAAAAGGAGGCATAAATAAGAAAGAATATATCGCCAGGCGGTGGTGGCGCACGCCTTTAATCCCAGCACTTGGGAGGCAGAGACAGGCAGATCTTTGTGAGTCCGAGACCAGCCTGGTCTACAAGAGCTAGTTCCAGGACAGGCTCCAAAGCTACAGAGAAACCCTGTCTCGAAAAAAAAAAGAAAGAAAGAAAGAAAGAGAACATCTGCTAAATGTACCAGAATTTAAATTTTTATTAGTAAAATAGCAATGATTTTAAAATTTCTATGACTTCAATGCTTTTTAAAAGATTTTTCTTTATGTATGTGTGTGTCTGCATATGTCTATGCTCCTAACAGCCTCAGAGATCAAGGAGTGAGTCAGATGCCCTGATGCTGCATTTACAGTTACATGAGCTACCTAATGTGGGTGTTGGAGATGACACTTTCATCCTCTGAAGGAGCAGCAAGCACTCTTAACCTTTGAACCATATCTCCAGCCTCTTAAATACACTTTAAAACAATCAATTCTTTCTTAGAAGACAGAATTCAAAATATACGATTTTGTAAACAACATATATCAGTTATTTTTATAATGATTAAGCAAATGCTTTCTTTATTGTTTTCAACATTTCATTGCTGTTAAACTATACTATTGCATGGATATTTGTTCTGAAGCTTCTCAAACAGTGCCTTAGGAAGGAAAATAAGTTTCTTTATATTTGTCAATATTACTTGATAGTTGCGCAAGTGAGTTTTACATATATGTGAAAATTGAAACACTTAATAAAACATATATACTATTTAAAACCCATGAGTATGCATGAAATTTTTTAGTTAAGGAATGGAGATAAGTTATTTACCATGGCTTACTTGTTTTATAATCTATATAGAAGTGTTTTTTTTCTGAATATATGAGAAGTTTTTAGCTTTCTTCCTCTGCAAAGTATCTGCTCAGGCCTCATTTTTATGGTTTAGTTCTGGAATCCTGGGTATTTTCTTATTGATTTATATAACATTTCTATATTAATAAAGACTTTGTCAGTTTGTCAGATTAGCTGGAAATACTTTTGGCAGCCCTTTTTGAAGTCAACTTTTTATAGCTTTTTGTTGATGTGTTGCTTTGTGATGGCTTCTTTATTTCTAAATTTAAAACTGTAGCCACATGTCAGAAAATTTTCTCCACAGCAATTCCATTCTCTACTAGTTATCTATGCTTTCATCTCAAAACTGAAATATTTTTCCTCCTGAAATATTCTCTTCTGTGTAGTAAGTCTGTCATAATAGATGTAAAGAAATGAAGGTGAGAGGATATATATATGCTATTCCACTGTTTGGGCTCATTCATCCTCTCCTTGCTAAAAAATCAAAAACAGAATCTGGCTGATATTCTAACCAAAATTAAATGACATTCCATGTGACTTTAGATATCTCTTCATTCTCCAATAAAAAAATTATGTATATATGAGAGGGAAAGGAGGAAAAACTCCTTTCATGCAGACAAATCCTGCAAATCTATTTTCCTTAACCTCTGACAATTAAACATCTCTTTCTCTTCCAAGTTCAGAGCAACATTGCTATCAAATAAATGTATCTTCATGTCCAGTGACTCCTGGAATTTTAATAAGATGACTACTAAATTCAAAAGAATTACTAATACATATTCTGTTCCCTTTCTCTACCTATCTTGATCAGAGGAAATAGTCTGGAGATTCAAGAGGATCAAATAATGCAGTCAATAATATATTAATGGAGGAAATATGAGTTAATCTGTTGCAAAGAGGAAGGAGTGGGAACAGTATGATTTTTTAATATCCTGTATGTCATACATAATTTTTCACACCATTATCAGCACAATTGAAAATTACTCAAATGGAGTCTTATTTGTTTAAGAAGAACTAGCAGGCTTGCTAGCAGCAGTGGGGACCCCTATCTGTTTTCTCTTTGAAGACCTGAAATTCACCACCATGTTCTCTACTGAGACTTCAATGTACTGTAGGATGACAACAAAAATAAAATGTGAGGATGAAATGGTGTTTTATAGAGAAAAATGATTGACCAACCAAACATTAGATAATTTATTTCTATCCCTCCTAGGTAAAGAGTGCACTAGGTTTGACAGGTAATATGAAGCCCGTTAGCTGGATCTTGCCACAAAGGATAAGAGTTCCTGGAAAAAAAATAGGAGTATTAGGAGTGGCTGTTTTGCTAGCTAAACTCAGCAGAGTTCTCAGTATACCTTCTTCATGTCCCATTATCTCTCCCAAGGAAAAAGAATGCTCTCTGGTACATGAAAATTTACCTCAATTTTCTTTTAAACTTTCAATACTAAATGGAAAAACTTTCAATTTTTTATTCCTATGCAGACTATCAATTTCCTGTTGTTATAAATAATCCCAACTGAGAAATACTAAAATATATTCCATAAAACTGAGTTATTAATTATTTTTCTCTTTAATTACCTGATTTATTTTTGCAACATATTTTTAAGATACTCAATACTTTTGGTAAGATGATTTTAGCTCTATGTTGTATTTACATTAAAAGTTCTATGATTTAATAAATATGATTCATACATAAAAATTATGAAAAGTATTTAAACATTATCTGATTTACTGAACAGACAACCAACCTACTCTGACAAATCTAGCTATTTAAAAATACTAGTAACACTATCTCAAATGAAACATAAGTGTACTTTAAGATTAAGGAAGCGTCAAAATTATATTCCCCATAGGCAATATACTGACTTAAAATATTGGTTCATATTTTTGATATGTCATATAAAAATTAATTAATACATTGTCTTGTAATGGATGCATTTAACTTTTTCAAAGTGGGAAGTAGCATATCCTTAAAAATAACAACAAAGAAATCTCAATTATATTCTAATATCAAAGAAATTGTCAAGGATTATATCAAGTAATTTTAATCTTAAAAGTACAGCCTATTAAAAAAATCAAGGAAAGTATATTTATTACTCTCATGTCATTGTATATAACTGATATCTTTAAAGGTTTAATATTTTTTTAGTGTTTCTGTATTGCATTAATGAAATGCCCTGACCAAAGAAACTCATGGAAAAAAAATGTTTTACAGCATCTCATAATTGAAGACAGGGACATCAAAGCAGCAGGAGTTGGAATCAGCTCATAAATCTGATTCACAATCAGGAAACAGAGGCGAATGGCTGACCATGCTTAACGGGCTTTCCCCATAATAGACATCTGAGGATGAAGGCCAGGGAATGGAGTTACCCATTTATAGTTTGGATCTGTCCATCTCAGCATAACCTGGTGGTGATGCCAGGGTATAATAACCTCTAAGGTTTGTGGCTAGACATTTTTCTCCTACGTGAGTCCAGATCTTGGAAACTGAACACACAGCACGAGCCATTGCATTATCTTTGGATATCAATTTGTGGTTGCCACACTATTCACTTTCAGCTCTAGGTATATCACTAGACATTCATTTCAAATATATATCAAACAAAGAATAATTGTTTTTTCTCTGAGCTTCCAAAATAATTTGCACCTTCCATAAACATATTTGAAAGACAAGTTTTTTTTAAACAACAAACTTCTTGGCAAACATAGAAATATATTTTTCTTAGCATGTGAAAGTAACAATAGATTTTATCCATTTATAAAGAGGAACACAAGGTCAGTGCGGTTTATTTACTTTCTTCATCATATTCTAAGAGTGAGACTTTTATTTTCTGTAAGTAGAAATAGAATGAATAATCAATGGAAATGTATTTTTTGGACAGATAGACACTTCTTAATAGTTCATTAAATACTGCTTTTTCTTTCAAAATATTTTGATGGTTATTGAAGAAAACCGTTATGGGATTGACCTTTAATGTGACAAGGTTAGCAATTTGGGCAAGAAACTGCTCTTTCATGGACTATTTGATGGTATCCTGTACAAACTGGACATGCAGGACCCAAAGAACAGAATACATTCCAAAATATGGGATAGTCCTGCTGCACAGAAAAAACTGCCAGACATTCTGCAGGACAAAGGAAAAAAGAAACTTAAAAACTTTTTCAAACATGGCAGGGAAACTCTTCAAATATTCTATTTCACAGAAAAGTCTATCAGATGTTAAGCTTGTTGTCCGAAGATGGATTCCACAAGATTTTAAAAGAACTTTGGGAGTGAGATATCTCTGTCACTTCTAGAATTTTGGAGGATTCTTACAATGCACTTTATGTTTACTTCAGTAATATTATATCCTTCTGGGGTCTTTGATGGAAGTGAAGACAGATAGTTATAGTTTTTCTTGGTTATGATAAAAGATAAGTTAGATTTGAAGCTTTAGACTCACAACGAAAAATTGTAACTAATTCTTGCTTGATACCACTTTTATATATGTTATTTTTACCATGTTAAAGTTAAAACCTTCCATTTTACTTAGACATAAAAGGAGAGATGATGTGGGTTTATCCTATGAATGCTGTGAATATGTTTTATTATCACTGGCTAATAAAGAATCTGCTTTGACCCATGGCAGGGCAGAATCGATCTAGGTGGGAAAACTAAACTGAATGCTGGGAGGAAGAAGGCAGAGTCAGGGAGACAGCATTGAGCTGCTGAAGAAGACAGACCCCAGAACCTTACTGGTAAGCCACAGCCTCAGATTAATAGAAATGTGTTAATTTAATATATAAGAGCAAGTAAGGAATGCATCTAAGCCTTTGCCAAGCAATATTATAATAAGTACAATTTCTGTGTAATTATCAGATTAAGGCTATCAGTAAACTAAAGAGCAGTCTCTGATTACAATGAACCACAACTTGGAAGGCAAATTAAAAACTTTCCTCCCTGAGTTGCTGCTAGTTATGAAACAGAAAGTCAACTAGCATATTTTATTTTTGTTTGTATAATTCTTACTATATATATTAGAGATTATAGTCAGTGGTGTTGGGTCCCTTGAGGACAGGCCTTTGCACTCCCACTTGATCTGTTTTGCACTCTTGAAGTTAGTTGGAAACAGGAACAATCTAGTATTTTCAGCAATGTTTTCTAAGGCTGTTTATCCCTAAGCAATGTAAGTTGCAGTGAGAGTTTCCTACTTTTCCTGGTTCGGCCTCCCCCACTCAGGCCTATATATATACTGTGCGAGAAAGAGGAATAAAGGGCTTGTCTGCAGAAAACCTGAAGTGTATGTTGTGAGTTAATCCTGACATCCCTCGCTCAGAAGAACTACAGTTGTCGTGCTACTGCAGCAAGTGGATTGAGCTCGAACTAATACATTACTTAATTCTAATCTGTGGAACCTTATTATGACCAATATATGACATAGTATTAATTCAGAGGCATACTAAACATAGTGCCCTTCATGGGAACATATTTGTAAAATACCTCCAAAGTTGGTTAGAAGTAATTTATTTTTTGTGGCCCACAAAATAAAGTGAACATATTCGAAGTTGGAACAAGAAAAAGAAGAAAGTCAACAAAAGTAACAAATGAGCATAATAAAAAATAGGAAACTGCAGTTAGTCTCTCCAATTACTATCTGATAGATTGTGCAAATACACCATAATAGCTTCAAGAAAATTTGGTTATTTATATGACAACCCTGACTTGTTCTTTTGTCTAGCTTTGGATTGCAAGCACCAACCAACTGACACTGATTCTACTTACAGACAAACTATGCTTCTGCATTGAGAAAGATCTCAGAAAATGAGGCAGGTAGCAGCATGCAAACAGCTGAGGTAAGAAGTAATTAGCACATATGGGAATTGTCCACCAAGATGTGCCTGGCCTCCAGGATGTCAGAAGTATGATGAACGGAGTGTACAAATCTCTCAAATGCTGTTTTGACTAATTCTATCATTTTTGCACCAGAATGTGTTGTTATATATAACCTCTAGAATGCATGCACCCATATTTGAAGAACAAAGCAAAAAGAGTCTAAGATGTCTATGGGCAGAGAATAAATTTTAATTATCTCTGTATTCACCCTCATTGTGCTTAGTGCATCATGTTCTCATTATAGATGCTCAACAAATTCAATTTTGGTGTCCAGATGGAATATCTCATGTTTAAACAGTGATACTCTTTTTAGTTAGTCATAACTTAATTCACTCAAATCCCTTGGCTTGAGGTCTGGCATCATTATGGAATTAGCTTTCATTCATTTTCAATTTAAATTAATTTTCAATAGCAAACCAATGACATTTGGAGACTAGGAAACCAAAGAATACTTTCCAACATTTCTATTTAAGTCATCCGAAAAGATTGCATAATTGAATGCATTAAGGTTTTAAGGGTCCGCCTAGCATACTGAAGGTCTCTATAATCATGTGCCTGGTGAATAAATTCTTGGCAGTCCCTTCTAGATTACTGTAACAAAAAGACTAGACTTCTTTCAGGAATAAACCTGGACCACTCAGGCTAATGGGAATTCAGTTAGGTTTTTGCCAATCTCAAGAAACATCCATTATCAACAGATGCTGGGAAAATCATATTAAAAATGTGTTTTAGAGACAAAATAGAAAAGAGTTTCAACGTTAAGAGAAAACAAAATCTATGATAGTATTATGATTGATTTTGGAGAGAAATAACTGTGGACTTTTAAATACATGAATTGCTTTAACATATTTTAAGCTTTTAAGAGTGGAGATTATTGATGTAAAAGACACTAAAGTATCTCAGTGACTTGTGAACCACATATAAATGCGTATTAAGAGATTACTTAAAATTCATATTATTGATCAAATCGACCACAGCAGCTCCAGGGGAGTCATTGAACACTTTGTAAATAAAGTATCAGGCAAAGATTGGGTCAGTGTTCACAAATTCACAGGGTCATTTCTTCATTTGAGTCTGAATGTAATTGAAAAGCTGAACCAATTTAGGCATACATATTTTATTTAGCTAAATGCATTTTACTCTCAGTTTTCTATAATATATTTAAAATTATAGTCCATGACAGGAAGTGAAATATCAAAATTTTAAAATAGAGCTTTGAATGGTCATCTTGGTTATAGTGATTGGGTTTAATGTCAAAATTTTATTGTGTCTTATAGTCCTATTATGAGAAAAAGTAAATAAATGACTCACTTTTAAGAACTCAATTTAGATTGTTTGAGAATTTCTATTGCAAAATAATATAGAATTATTCTTGATTCATTAAATATGACCCTAATTACTGTTAGTTATTCGCAATTTGAGGTCAGGACAAGATCAACAGGATGAACTGGAGCAACACATTTCTGATCGTAGAGGAGACTGGGCATTTAGTTCACAACTTGACCTTCAGAAATTAAATATAATATGAATTAATGTTTCCCTCTCAAATAAGTCCCAGAATTGTAATTCTATTCTAATGCCACGTTCTGTAAGGATGAAAACAAATTAAGACAAATCTTCCATAGTATCCCATGTAAAAATGAGGGTTGAAATCATAACAGACAATGACTTCAAGGTATTTCTGAGAAGTCATGCCTCTAGGTATGCATTTAGGAGTTACAAGCATTCATAGTAAATGAAACATCTCATAACCAGTTGTACACTCAACCTGGAAAATGTGATTTACAGCTCATCTTCAGCAGGAATGTTGTTTCCTGTTTAACAACAACAACAAAACTAAAACAAAACAACAAACTGCACCACACAGTGGTGAACAAATTCACATATTCCCATTTAAGAACACTTGTCTCTTAAGAACAAAAAAATCAGTGAGATTAGTTAATAACTTAGCTTAAAGAAACATACTCCACAAGGACAATTTTATCAAGCTATTGACATTAAGTAAATAAAGTTTCTGGCTTTTGTAATGAACTTTTTGTTTAAATGAGCATTTTGGACTAGTTCTGGAGGAAAGAAGTTAATTTTTCTTTGTTTTGTTTTATTGATATGTTCTCCTTGAGCCAATTCTCAGAGATTGGTAGTACAATATTAGTATCACATGACATGATTAGAAAGAATGCAATCATGTCATCCATTGACATAAGTTATAATATATAGTTTTATTCTCTTCCCTTGTCTCTAAACCTACAAAATAACAAAATTTCTTTCATAAGGAATTATAGTCCTTATGTTTCAGACAAAATTTCTTTAAAAAGTCTTCCCTCTCCTTTAGGGTTATTGGATAATATTTGTCCTAGAATGTTAAACATCAAAAGACTTGGGGATTTTTTGTGCATCTGCTATTTTGTATATTATTCTTTGAGAATTTTGTACAATATGTTTTTGTATTCGCCTGCACTCACCAACCTCCTGCTAGATTCAGCTCATTCTGTCATCACCCAAATTTTGGCCCTTCTCTGTTTTTTAATTCAATTTGTGGATTTATGCTGTCCTTACATTCCTATATGTGTAGCTTTTGACTGGAACTTGGAAGAATTATCAGGAGTCACACCCCAAAGAATGCTGAATCCCAAAAGGTATCAATTACCAACATCTCCTCAGTTACTGTTGAGACTTTTTGTCTACCTTCTTTCTCTACACAGGGAATTTGTCTAGTGTGAAATTTTATAGGTCTTATCATTGTTGTAACAATTTTTGTGATTTTTATAGTAGCAACTGTCCTTTTGTTTCTGAAAATACTCTTGATTGTAGTCATCTGCCTTACCTGACTTTTAAAATTGTACCTCTCTGTCTTCCACCATGATCCCTGGGAAATTAGATGAAGGGTTGTGATGCAGATCATATGTAGAGGTGATAGTTTCACTCTCTTCTCTACACCTTGGTTGATAGTGAATCTTCATGTAAGTTATTATAGTTTGTTTATTTAAATATCTTTTTTCCCTGAGGATGGAAAGGAAAGGAGCACTATCCTTCAGGTATAAAAAGAAATCATAGTTATTTCAGTCATATCTCAGAAAAAGAGTAGTGGTCTCTAGTATATGTCTTATGAGCTGTTTGGTAATATGTCTTCTAACCTGAATAACATTACAGCTCAAGATTTCAACTTTTAGAGCAGGGCTTGAATCTAATCAAGTGGTGGTTTCTTCCATAATGTTAATGCCAGTGAGCATGTCTCACCAAGTCAGTTGTCATTGTAGCTCTGAGAGTTTACAGCTATGTAGTATTGGTGATTTTTTTTCTCTTCTAGAAATGTGCATAGTGACATCCAGCATAATGGTAGATAGGCAGTAGGGATGAAGATTTCAGGTAGTTCTATTACTCAAATATGTATAACCATCAGCAATATGGATTTACCATCAAGCTCTAGAGTTCTAGAGAATAATCAATAACATTGGAAGTAAGTTATAATGCTTCAAGGCCAATGGCATATCAGGATCAAACAACTCTGGATTATTCATACTAACATTTATTTGTTATCCTATAGAATCTAGTAGGGGTTTTATTGGTCAGTTATAGGGTATCACCATTTAAACTATTTTTGTAAGTTGGTACATAAATATTTTAGAAAACTTTTGCATTAGTAGGTTTCCATATGACCTTTTCAAATGTTTTTAATGTTAGTTATGCCTCCCTATATTTCAAACTCTACCCTGCACTTCCATGTTCTAGCCCAAATTTAACATTTATTATTCATTTATTTCCCTAAAACCTTTTGTACCTCCAACTCCACTGTGGCTTCCCACCCAATATAAACCTTTACTAATTTCTTGATCTCTGTGGATAATCAATAACAAGCATATACATTTGATTATTTAAGTTATTATCCACAAATGAGGAAAACTATATAATGTTTATATTTCACAGATTTAATGAACTTATTCTAAAATATTGTTTCAAGTTCCACCCATTTATCTGAGTATTTCATAATTTGGTAATAGTTGAATAATATTAAAATGCATGACTAAACAACACTTTCATTATTCATTTTTCAGCTAATGTGCATTTAGATTGTTTCTATTTCCTTGATACTGAGAATAGAGCCAAATGAACATGGGTGAGCATGTACTTCTATAAAGGATATATGGTCCTCTGAGTATATGCTCAAGTGCTATAGCTAGAACACATGGTAGATGTACTTTCAGATTTTTTAAAGAACACCCATACATACATAATGAGTGGCTGTGCAAGTTTGCACTTCCAACAACTGCAGTGAATGAGTATTTCCATTCCCTCTTATCTATACCAGCATTTTGATGTCTGTCCTTTTTTGTTGTTTTTTGCTAGTCTTTGTAAACGAAGTCTGTGCTTTCCTTTCCTGGCTGCCCAGATCTGAAAAGCACACAGAAACTATATTAATTACAACTCAGTTTGGCTAATGGCTCAGATATGTTTTTGGTTAGTTCTTTCATCTTAAATTAACCAGTTTCCTTTTATCTATGTATACCACAAGGTTGTGGCCTTCCAGTAAAGTTCTGAGATATTTCTCCTTAGGCAGCCACATGGCATTTTGTGACTTTGCTACTCATTCTATATATCTCTGTTCACCTTGCTCACCTGACTTGGCTCTGCTAAGTCATTCGTTGAAACAGCTTCATCAACCAATAAAATGACACATACACAGAATGACATCCTACATCATCTCCCTTTTTCTGTCTAATTAATAAGGAATGTGTCAATTTTATCAAAATTATATGTATAAAACAGTTATTAAGCAATAATTACAGTTATGTTTAGTTCATTTACATTTGACAAATTAAGGAAAAACTATATCATCTAGCTTATCTTTGTGAGTCTAAAGTTTAATATCTAATTTATATTTTACCATAACTAAGGAAAATTATAACTACCTATATTCAACTCCTTCAAAGTCTTCAAATGATATAATACTACCTACGTAAACAGAAAGTAGATTGTAAGCAACTTCCAAAACTCTAGAATTGACAGAGACATTTTATTACATAGACTGCCATCCAAAGTTCTTTTGTAATGTTGGGGTATCCATCTTCAGCCTACAGGACCACAATATCTGACAGATTGTTCCATGTAGCAGGAAATTTGAAAAACTATTTCACCTATATTGGCAATTTATCAGTCACTTTCTTCTTCATCCTGCAGAATATCTTGCAGAAACCCTGAAGGACTGTTTTACCTTCTTTTGGCAATATCAACAGTTATTTTTCTGTGGGTTCTTCATGTCACGTTTATACAGCATACCTTCAGGCATTCCAGGCAAGAGCAGTTTCTTGCCCAAATGGCTAGATTTGCTATATGGAAGGCAAATTACATAACAAGTTTCTTCAATGCCCATCCACCTATCTAAAGTAATTGACGCTGCCAGAAGCAGACATGTCTCACTGTTGAGAAAAGTCTAAATTATTTTTTATTGCGTTATAAATAATACCATTCAAAATTTCCACTTACTCCCCTCCTCCCATTTCCCTCCCACTCCCCCATTCACCCTCCTTTCCTCCTCCTCCATTCCAAAGAGAGGACAGGGTACCTGGCCCTGTCCGAAGTCGAAAGCCCTCCCAACTCCATCCAGGCTTAGAAAGTTATGCATCCAAATAAAATAGGATCCCAAAAATCCAGTACATGCAGTAGTGACAAATTCAAGTGCCATAATCATTGACTTCTCAGACTGCCCCAATTGTCAGCAACATTCAGAGGGTCTAGTTTGATCCCATGCTCATTCAGTCCCAGTCCAGCTGGCTTTTGTGATCTCCCATTAGATCAGGCACAGTGTCTCAGTGGGTGGACCAACCCCCCACGGTCCTGACTTCCTTATTTATATTCTCCCTCTTTTTGCTCTTCAACTGGACTTGGGGAGCTCAGTCCAGTGCTGCGATGTGATTCTCTGTCTCTATCTTCATCCATTGCTGGATGACAGTTCTATGGTGATATTCAAGATAGTCATCAGTCTGACTGCAGGACAAGGCCAGTTCAGGCACCCTCTCCTCCACTCCCAGGGTCCTAGCTGGGGACATCCCCATTGACACCTTGGATTCCCTTAGAGCCAAGCCTCTTGCAAATGCCAAAATGGTTTCCTTAATTATTCCCTGCTCCCATATTTTCCCTTCCTCCATCTCAATCATCCCACTTCCCCAAGCTCTCTCCAACCCTCACCTTCTCCCTTCTCTCTCTCCCTCTCCCCTTTTCCCTACCCCATCCCTACCCCAATGTTTCCTACTTTTGCCTGGCCATCTTGTCTGCTTTCAAATTCCAGGAGGATCTATATATGCTTTTCTTTAAGACAAAAAGGCAACCCACTGAACAGCAGAAGATCTTCACCAACCCCAATTCAGACAAAGGTCTGATCTCCAAAATATATAAAGACCTCAAGAAATTAGACATTAAAATTCTAAATAACCCATTTTAAAAATGGGGTACTGAACTGAACAGAGAATTCTCAACAGAAGTTCAAATGGCCAAAAGATACTTAAGGACATGTTCAACAACCTTAGCTATTAAGGTAAATAAAAACAATTTTGAGATACCATATTACACCTGTCAGAATGACTAAAATCAAAAACACCAATGATAACCTATTTGGGAGAGGATGTGGTGTAAGGGGAACACTCATCCATTGCTGTAGGAATGCAAACTTGTGCAACCACTTTGGAAATCAGTGTGGTGGCTTCTCAGAAAATTGGGCGTCAACCTACCTCAGGATCCAGCAATAACATTCTTGGGAATATACACAAGTGATTCCCAATCATACGACAAAAGCATTTGTTCAACTATGTTCATAGAAGCATTATTTTTAATAGCCAAAACCTGGAAACAACCTAGATGTCCTTCAGTGGAAGAATGGATAAAAAAGTGTGGCACATATACACATTAGAGTACTACTCAGTGGTAAAAATAAAATGACATCTTGAAGTTTGCATGCAAATGGATGGAAATAGAAAACACTATCCTGAGTGAAAAAATCCAGAACCAAAAATATGAATATGGTATGTACTCACTCATTAGTGGATTCTAGCCATAAACAAAGGACATTGAGCTTATAGTTCATGATCCTAGAGAAGCTAAGTAATAAGGTGAACCCAAAGTCTAAATTCTTAAAACATTTTAAATGCCATATTCTATAGGTCTTTGAAGTGTTGAAGATATCTACCTAAGATTTCTCTGTATATCTAGAAAACCTAACTGATGTAATAAAAAGTTTGATTATTAAAGATGACTATATATAAATCTGTATTTCATAATTATACATTACATTTTTAAATGAGATGAACAAACATAATACCTAAGACACAAACAGAAATACATACAAACAGAAATACACAAAAAAATACAGTGAATGTATTTTTTAAAATGAGGATAAACACTTATAAACAAGTATTTGTGGAATTTGGGGGCAGTTTTCTATAAATGCCAGCTGCTGTTTGTTGAGCAAAGTATTTATAAAGTTCATGGAAACCTTTTGGGGGTCTTGCTCAACCAAATCACATTAACCTGGAAGTAATCCACAGGTTCTCATCTTCTGTAGAAAGAAAAGGATAACCTATTTTTCAAAGCATCGTATCATATTACACTCCAATTTTGAAGTCGATATATATATAATATGTGTGTGTGTGTTTGTGTGTGTTGTCTTAGCTTTCTTAGCTTAGTAGATTCTAGACTGAAATATTTCTCTGTGGTCAATAAATTCATAGAATACAAATTAACATACACAATCCAGACTCTGTAGTTTCTATCTTGACTTATTTTCTTTATTCTACAACTTTTTAATATTTTTTTAGTATCCTACTCTATTAATCTATGACTGCCTGTACTCTTTCTTCTTCCTCTCCTAAGCCTATTTGTTGAAAATGCTGTCAATTTATTTGATATGTGTTGTTGAGCATTTGTCAAAAATTAGGTAGGCCTAGGTCCAAATACCTTGATATACTATTACACGCGTATTAGCTTTTCTTTATTATTTATATTCACAATAGCTAAGAAATGAATTTAATGCCCTTAACGTGATGAATGCATAAGGCAAAAATTGTACCCTTATACTATGGTATACTATTTAGCACTTAGGAAAAATGAGATTTG
Organism: Dicrostonyx torquatus; assembly: GCA_028555095.1. Lineage (NCBI taxonomy): Eukaryota > Metazoa > Chordata > Mammalia > Rodentia > Cricetidae > Dicrostonyx > Dicrostonyx torquatus. The sequence continues at coordinate 629,471 of JAQHUG010000086.1, forward strand.
CAGGTAATGGGAAGAGTATTGTATTGAGTACTGTCACCCTGACACAGGATGAAAAATTCAGCATGTTCTCTCTTATTTGTTATCCTATGTTAAATCTTCAGATGTGAATATAAAATCTGGAGGAACTGCAGACACCAAGAGAGTAAAAATGCCTAATGGTCATAGGGTTCTTCAAGGTAAAAAGTAGTAGGATAAAAGTAATAGGAAGGGGTAAATGGGAAAGTGGGGATCAATAATTCAGGAGGGAGGAAGTATTATTTTTAAACAAGTGTATTTTTATTGGTTTTTCTTCACTTGTTTGAGTTGTGTGTTCTTGTGCCATTGGTACTGTTTATTTCTACATTATGATCAGGAATTAGTTATTTAGTATGATTTTTAAGTTTTTTTTTTTTGGTTAAGTCTTCTTTCTTCTCACAGCAAAGGTGTTTAGAATGTTCTAGAGACAAATTCACATCAGTGTTGAGATGTACATTCCACTGTTTGTTTGGATACCAGTTTCTGTCTCAGATCTTTTACTTGTCAGCTATACTCTTGGTGCCCTCAGTGTCTTATTCTAAGAACTTGAAACAAGTTTCTCCTGATTCCCTGATTCTGTGAGCTGCTTCTAGATATCAAGGAGAGACAGCACAACTGGAGTGTCCCAGTTACTCAGCTGGCCATATTCTGGGACTCCAGGTCATCTATACTATCTGAAGAGCCCCTTGTAGGGCATAGTCTGGGTTCTAGGAAGTTTGAAAAGAAAAATAGAGGGTAAGAGGAAATGGCAGTCCCTGTCAATCAGTCACATGGCTTAATAACCCAGATGAAGGGAAGCTGGGAGAAGACTGAAGTTAGTCTGCCTGGGTCTATGTACCCCAAGACAAGTTGGAAACTCCCTGATAGATAGAGGGCTAAGATCTCATGAGTTTTATGAGGTTGGAGTATTTTGGAGAATTTTACTTTATTTAGAACAGTTTTCAGCTGGGGCAGTTGTGGCGCAAACATCAAATCCCAGCACTCTGAAGGCAGAGGCAGGTGGACCTCTGTGAGTTCGTGGCCTGGTCTACAAGAGCTAGTTCCAAGACAGTCTCTAAAGTTACAGAGAAACCCTCTCTTGAAAAGAACAATTCTCATATGATTCACAAAAATATAAAGCATATTATTTTTTATTAATATCAATTTCTATCTGCATTCTTCATAACTACTTAGTTCTATGATCTATTCAGAGCAAACACAAATTTAAACAGTTGAGAGTTGCATTAGTGAAAAGCAATTTCAAGGACAATTAGTAACAGCTCAATACTGCTTTGTAAGAGCAACTGATAATTAGTCATAGAGAGACAGCCAAAACCTGGGCATTAGGTCTTCTCAGTCACAATACCACAGATACAAACATGGATCTCTGGAAAAAAGATCTCATTTCAATGCATCTCTACCATTTATTAGGTGTAGGTTTGTGATTTGGGGTAAACTTCCCCTTTGTTTCTCAAAGTGGAGTTCTTTCTGATGCTTATTTTATCCTGCTGTTATGGAGATAAAATGACTTTACATAAACATTGAAGAGAATTTCTAAAAAAAGTGGCTCACATAACAGACACTGTTGCTTTGGTTATTGGTATTATTACTAAGAGAGTAAGTTATAGTAATTTATATTTCTCTTGTTATTGTATCAGTGAAAGTGAGAGACTCAGGCATTACTCTTTGTGGTATTTCTTTATTATCACTTTTTTGGCACTTTGGCATTGTGTTTAACAAAAAGTTCTTTAAATACAGGTAAAATTAACTGGTATTATAAGAAATTTTGGCACTAAATTCATGATGCTACTTCTATCACCAGTAAAATACTATCATTTAACATTTAATGAGGTTTTTGTCCTGGTAATCATTATACTGAGCACATGTATTACTCTTACACATGTGTTGCTTACAAACTATGGGATAGTCCATTTTTATATATGAAGCTCTTCTGAATATGGAACGTGTAAACCTTGTACAGTCTAGTCTAAAATCTAAACACAGTGTGATATCACACAAACCTGCCTTCTCTCACCTACTGGGATTTGATTCAACGTGAGAAGAAAATCAGAGAATATAATAGACTAGATTTGAATCCTACTGGATATGCTACTGTATTTGTTAAGGCTTGCCTCTGAAATATCCCCCATGCCTTATATTTTGGGAGCTTCTATAGGAATGAGTGAAATATTTTTGGGGACCGTGGTGCATAGTGGGGGAAAATGGGTCACCAGAGAAAGTAGTAAATGTTCTAGTCCAGGTCAAACCTCCAGTGGTCTGTTGCTCTCTTTATTATTTCCTGTCATAGCATGAACTGTTCACCACACTCCAATACCAAGATGTAGCTCACACTACCCGCCTGCTTTCTCTGTCACAGTCAGCTGGAATCTTCCAATCATGGAGCCAAAATAAATCATTTCTTTCTTAAATTGTTTCTGTTTGAAATTATGCCACAGAGAGGTTAATATAATAGAAAACTCACAACATCATTCAATATCTTTCTAAATCTATTTTTCCCAGTCAAAAGAGAAAATAAGCATGAAAAGACAACTTAGTGGACAAGGCACTTATCATACCAGCATGAGAATAAGAATTCTTATTCTTAGAACTCATCTTTAAACAAAACCTGGTGGGAGTGACGCTGACTTATTGTCCCATTCTCCGTGAAGAAGCTATAGGGAATTCCTAGCTCAATCTGTCTACCAACATTTATAAACACAAGCTCCTGACACAGGGGACACATCTGGCTATATAAGGTAGAATACCTGTAGGAATTGAATACGATTGGCCTTTATAGACTTGAAGATCTGTCTATTTGGCTTCTAGTTGGTGTAACATTTTGAGAATAATTGGGAGACATGGTAATGTAAAGAGGTTGTGACACTGGGCATGTACTTTGAGTTTTCAAAAGTCTACTCATGGCATTTTAAGTTATCCTTCTTTGCCTTATGGTTGTAGAGAAAGATATAATCTCTCAGCTATTGCCTTACCATCATGCCCATGTAACTGTCTTCTGCCATCCTCCCCAACATGACAATCATGGCCTTGCATCCTAAAACTGTAAGCGCTTAATAAACTCATTTGTCTAGTACTTGTCTTGGTCATGGTGTCACAGCACACAGCACATAAATAACTAAGACAGAAATTGCTGCCAAGGAGTTGGCTATTGCATTGACAAGCCTGACTGCGCTGTTTTTTTGTTTGGATGTTATTTTTGTTTTTGTTGGTTTTTTTTTTTTTTTTTTTTTGAGGAATGTGGAAGACTCTGGGATTTTGTAATAGGAAAGCAGCTGAACATTGTAAGTGGGCTTAATGGTTATCCTAGTAGGAGGATGAAGTATGAACTGAGAGCAGTGTTGACTATGGATGTTTCAGAGGACAACAATATTAGCAACTAAGATAGAATCCATTCTTGTGATATTTTGACATAGACTGTGGGTCTAAGAATCTGTCCTAAGAATCTGAATTGGGCTGAATTTAAATTTTTGGATTAATTTTCTTGGCTAAAGAAATTCCAAGATAGCCTCATACTGATTATGTCATGTGGTTAACAGTAATCACACCTATGCAGGTCTATAATGAAAGTGAGAAAGAAACCCAAAATATATAATTTGGGAGAAACTGAGCAAAAAAAAAATGAAATTCTTCATGTAAAGGTATATGAAGGGAATGACACCACTCAATAATTCAATATGTTAAACATACAAAGAATTTTATTTTGCTAAAAGGCAACAATAAATTAAAGCTTATAGGAATGTTATTCAAGATGTAGACGTAAGTGCATCATAAAAGAGCAGATGAATTTGGCAGCACCTACTATGTGGTTCTGGATTTAAACTCGTGGTAGATACAGAAATAAAGGGGTTGTAAAATATCTCCCCTCTCTTTGTAGAGATCCCCTGAGAGCTGGTACCTGCCATGCACACACACACACACACACACACACACACAGACACACACACACACACACACACACACACAGGGTAAACTCCCTGGGTCCAGGACCTACTTACCAGTGTTATGCACAGTGCTCTCCTGAGGTTCACAAGCTACAACATTCAACAGGACTGCATGTACCTGTTCAGCGTTCTCTTTTTCCTTTTCTGTCTTTTAATTTTAGGTGTCCAAATCTGTTTTAGTGGTGTTTCAAGTGATACTACAATCCTATTTAAAAGATACTTTCTAAGTAACACATAATTTTTGTATGTTATACAAAAATAAAAATAAGAATCCGATTTCTTTAATTTGGGTTAAAAATATTTATAGATGGGGCTGAAGAGATGGCTCAGTGGTTAAGAGCATTGCCTGCTCTTCTCAAAGGTCCTGAGTTCAATTCCCGGCAAACACATGGTGGCTCACAACCATCTGTAATGAGGTCTGGTGCCCTCTTCTGGCCTCCAGATATACACACAGACAGAATAATAAATAAATAAATAATTATTAAAAAATATTTATATATGCCTGGCACTGTATTCTATGTGCTACCATATATATATATAATCTATCTATTTTTTAACTTACAAATTACAATGACGAGACTGATTTGAATATTAGGAAAGACCTTGGACTTTAAAACTGAATTGAGAACGTGAAAGACTAAGAAGATTTTTGAAGTTCCACTAAAGAATTGTGATTTGACTATGAGCCTATGGGAGCCAGGGAGTAGAATGTGATGATTTGAATGAGAACACCCCTTCGAATACTTGGTTACCAGTTTATGGATTAGGGTGTGTGTCTATGTTAGAAGAAGTTTGACACTGGAACTTTATTTTGAAATTTCAAAAGCCCATGCCATTCCTACTTAGCTCTTTCTGCCTCCTACTCGTGGATCAAGAGGTTACTGCCTTACTGCCTCATCTAACTGCTACTCCTGTGTTCCCCAACTTTCTCTATGAAACAGAAAATCACCAAAAATATCTTTATTCTAACAGTTGCCTTGATCGTCATTTATTATTACAGAAGTAGAAAAGTAACTAAGATAATACCCCAAATTAACTTTGGTCCTCCCAAAGAGGCGCACGTACATACCTGCATACAGTATGTGTCCATGTAATAACTTGCATGCATATAGACAACTCACACACACAAACTTACACAGAAATAGAAAATATCCACACAGCGCTCAAGGATTAAATGATTTTAAGTGCCATTAAATATGCTTTTTGCTAAAGAATTGGAAGAAAATATAGACTTAAAATGGCAGTTGTCATCTCAGGAAGAGTTAGTGCTAATAAATAAATCATGTTTGTGTCATCTAATTTATTGTGTGTGATTATGAATAAGAAACCATAAAATGCGGAGGTCTGTCTGTATATATGCCAATGAACATAAGACAAACAAGAAAATAGCTGATAAATTAAATGTAGATACAAATACTTCGCAGAGATATGACTTACTTCCATTCATTACTAATGTATACATTTTGGAATAAGCACATAAAACAACCATTTAGATTTTCAGTGTACTTCTTAAGGACTATTAGAAACTACAGTATTTGTGAGAAATTTGATGCCTTGTGATCCCTGAAAGCACTTTATAGTTCAGAGGGATCACGTGATTCTGGGCAAGTTTCCTATTTACCCTTCCAACTGGTTTGGTTCCCCTGCTTGAATCCCTATTCTAACCTGTTTTACTTGTGAGTTCTATATGGATTCAGTAACTTATTCAAGTATTTTCAAGTCAAAGCTATTAATTCAATTTTTTTCAAACTCTAATCTGAAGAGTAAACATTTCTTGAAATTTTCTGTTAGACCTATTTAGGTAAGTACCTTTGAAATAAGAATCTGATTTGGAAAGTGGCCTGTGGAGGAAGAGCCACTTCCTGTATAAATTTGATTGCGTGCAAGAAATGTACTAGTATCTCCGGCTTCCAGAACTCTCCAGAGCAATTATCACAAACCTAAAAGACTTATTAAGCATAAGACTCTTCCTAATCAGGAATAATTCCTGGTGATCGTTGTCAGTGTATTTGATGCCTGCCTCGATATTAATTGCAGAAATTTCAGGCAGGATTAGTTAGAATACAAGAAAAGTCAGCCAGACCAGGAGGGAAGGTTTCTTAAGCTATTTTAGCAGCTTAGAAGTAAATCATAAAATGTCAAGTTAAAGAAATTGGCTCTGATAAATATGATTTTAAGCTTTTATCCTTTCTGAACGCTTTCTGTCAATCCTAAAGACTTTAAATGCCAAGCTTAATATTGAACAGTTATGCTACAGCACATATAGAAGATTGAAAGCAGAAGTTTTTCTACATGAGAATAAGGTATTTTATCTTTATTTAGACCTCCAAATGAAAGAAAGCAACCATTGTGCAAGAAGATTACAAGCAAATGAATACTTCCAAGGAGACCAAGTCCTGACCACCAAATAGGAAACTATAAATTATATCAAAATGTATAATCATGCAACCGAGTTGTGTGGATAGGCTATGCTTCATTTTCAACCCCTTTACTTCTTCCAAGAGTTAATAGGACTGAGTTGCTACAAGGCAATATGCGGTTCTAATTGTAATTTAATTTTGCATTCTTATTTATTGGAAATTTAGATTTGACAATGACTCTAAAAATTGCCTGCCAGCTGTCACTTGGCTTCTATTCCAGTGTGGTCTTTGTTCGATGCACATGAATAAGTCCCAATATGACTGAAGGAACTTGTGCACAATAGGATATTTGATATTTCTGGTGCTCATGTTGGATTGTTATTCCCTGGTTAAAATGCACCCATGCACTGCATTTTTCTCAATTCTCCAAGTTGTCTAAAGAAAGGCTACCAGGATAATTCACCCCCAGATGCTGATTTGGAGAGGTATTAGAGGAGCTCACCTGGGAGAGTGAAAAGACATTAATTTGGGAATCAAGAGACTAGAACCAAAGCCAGAGTTCACCACAAATTAGCTGGATATCCTTAAATAACTGGGTGATCATTCCTATGCCTAACCATGATTTGCATCCATTTGATTTACCTTACATCTCTAAACTCACAAAGCTTATCACATTTGCAGCCCCCTTTGTAGAGGTTTATGCAAGTTATGTGGATGGCATATTTCTTGAATAAATAAACTTTGTTGAGCAAAATTAATTAACTAGCACAATTTATTATTTTTCCCAACTGTAGAGAAGTATTTCAAATGAAATAAAATTCTGGTGTAGATTTTTTAATGGACACCCTCCAGTGGCTTTTTTTATTGGATGAAAATGCAGCTTAAAGTAGAAATTCAAAACTTGTCTGGAAATATGAAGAAATCAAATGGGTTATTCTTTGTTTAATGTTCATAGAAGTCTACCAAATGGTATTGTTTGTAGTGAAACAGCTGTTGTTTTATTCCCAATGACAATATAATGCTTCAACAGTTTGTTAGGAAAGAGCCCGTTCTTTGCTTTGTCGTGTATTTTTTTCCAGAACTCAATTTAATACAGATCAGTAAAGTGAATGCCACAGCATCCTGGTTCCCTTCTCTACTACTGTCAGAGATCCCAAGTCTACTTCTCAATATCGTATCCCTTTTTGTGTTGATTTGTTTGTTTTGAAGTATGTATTAATTGTACCAGGTAATGAGTTTCACTGAAATCCTCATGATTTTCAACTAAAGAAGCATTTGCCTGCGAGGTCATTTAAAAGAAGAAAGAATTGAATTGAACAGGTTTCTGGCTCAGGGTCAGTTATCCCTACTGTTTCTGGGTTGTACAGAGTAGAACATTTCTGCAAGGAGAGCATGGAAGTTCTCGACATGTGAGGCAGTCATTGAGAACATTTCCCAGTGACCTGTTTCCTCAAACCTGACCCCACCTCTGAATATCTCTTCTGCCTCCCAAAATATGTTATCACATTATAACTCTGTCATGGACCGATCTTTCCACAAAGTTAGGGCCTTTATCAAACTCTTACCTTACTATCCCCCCCTTGCCATTCTCAACACTATATCATTGGATATCAAACATTGCACATATTAAGAGGTTTCTTCATAGTTAAATTACTAGAACGTTTGCTTCCTATATAAATACCATAAAGGCAAATACATTTCTAAAAAGAAAAAGTTGAAATTAAACAAATAAAAGTATTTGTAATAAATATTTACTACAAATAGTTCAAAATTTTCTAAATAAAATTTAGGATCAAAGTGCATATTAACAAATAGTCCATTATAAATTGTATGCAAAATAATACAAGACAACTATTTTAAGGATTTTTATCATTAATGAATGTAGTATCTTCACCTCTCAACTTTATGAATTTATATATTTAACAAGTGACAAAGTTGAATGTTGTCCAATTTTCCTTATCTATAAAACTCAGAAAAGTAAAGGAAACAGTTTAAAATGAACTAGGAAGCTATACAAAATACAAAATTAAAGTTATGTCATCTAATTGTTAATTCAATTTAGTACAATGAATGCTATATTTCAAATGTTGTCAAATACTACATGGGCTATCTTCCTAATTCATATAATTTTTTTTTTTGTTTTCCCAAGCTTAGTATTCCTTCCTAAAGTAATATGTTGAATATCTAAATAATCACTCTTGCCGGGAGAAACTCAAATTCCTACTTGACTACTAGGAAGTGATTTATAGTCTGAGCATTCTGGTGAAAATCTTAAATATTATGGAAAGGCCATATATTACTTTAATAAAATATTTTGAGGTGTGGGCTTCTCAAGAATTTAATTCAAATAATTTATTTAACAGAAATTTAGAAGGGTTATTCTCATAAAATTCATCTTTCAGAGTTATGCATGGCACAATATGTTTGTTCAATGGTAGCAATGGTTTTGAGTATTCCACTATTGATGGTTTCATCAAGGGCAAAAGTTTTTTTTAATAAACTCGACAATTTCTAATTTCAGTGTTAGAAATATTTTCCTCAAGCATTTCTCAAGGTTAAGCAGTTGTGTTTTCCTCACCTTATTACAGATTTTTTTAAAAAAGACAAATACCAAATTGAATAAAGGAAATGAAATAAACAGTAAGATTATATTTGTTTCCCCAGATGTTTTGAAAACACCACTTACTCCCATGTTTCTACATGGAACACTGAAATTCTGGCTTTCTCCTTAAGCCTTCCAATACCTACTATGAGTTAGGGGGAAAAATGAGAGATCTACATAGTAGATTTCAAATCACTAAAGTAATACTACTTATTGCCTATTGAGGAAACTAATATTTAACATCCTTTAGGATTGAACCCAATTCGTCCTGCTGACTACAGCCATTTTTTGTGTCAGTCTTTTCAGCAAAAACACTATTCCATGTGAATAAGAGACTGAAAAGACAACACACTTACCCATTCTTAAGTCTGTAAGGAAGATAATGACCCTAATTGAGTTATTTAGATTGTTAATATTGTTTTTATAACCCTAAAACCAATAGCATTCCCTTGTTTTAGAACTTACTTTGCCTTTAGGAAGTAACATTGTCCTGACTCTGACTGAAAGTACACTTGGAAGGCAGGAATTGGACATAAGGAGTACACTTGGAATTTTCCATCCAAAGCCAGGATAATCCCAAGCAAATTGTTATGGATTAATTACCCTGAACTGCTAGTTGGGGACATCAAAAGTAATATAAAATTCAGCATCATAGACATCAAAATTATGGCTGTTGTAGATCAGAGCATGACCAGAAATGAAAGGGACAAATTATGTGATGTCCTCAGTTTAATCATCTCCAGCCTTAGCTTGCTTACTGTTCACCTTCATTCATTGAAAAATAAAAGTATGATATGAGTGAAGCAAAATATTGAACTTAACACATCCCTCTTGCACTTATTACCTTTAAAATTAAGAGCACATGACTTGAATATTTTCATGGTCAGATTTCCACCCATGAATTGGGGCTGGGAAGTCATCTCACAGATTTTTCCATGATAATTTAACCAGATTTTTAAAATATGTATCACAATGCACAGTCTTTTCCTTATTGATGTTCATATTTGCTGACTTAATATATTTAAAACATAAATCAAATATAGTATAATATCTGTTTTGTAAAAATTTCAAACTTTGCCTTTATCTATGTAAAATCTTTGATGACTGATGTTATTCCTAGTTATTTCTAAGAGCTTTAAATTGTTTCTTAAAGTGTCTATTTAAGTAATCAGATGTACAAAATTACTTTTCAAATAAGCAGAGAGTGATGCAGAATGAACATTACTACATGAAAAAGCCAGAGAAATCAAGACAATTAAATACATGCATTCACTGTTAGAAACTGAATCCATTATATCTTCCAAAATAGCGTCCTTTTCCTCCTGGAGTCTTTTTAGATTTCACAGTCTGAATGCAAACATTGATGTTTAAAGCCTTTTCAAACATATACTACCAATTAACACAGGAAAGCAGTAGATAATTGATTGATTGTTGACCTTTGAGAACTAATTTAGGAAATAAATATGGCAGACGATTAAAGGATCAAATCCAAATGTAGCAAGATTTTACAATGTGCTATTTTGGAAAAAATATAAAATAAAATCAACTGGTAATTATAGAGGAGTAGGAGTTTAGAAGAGATCTTTGGGGATTTGGAAATGTTCTTATCTATATTCTTTGCTTCATAGACAGGGCAAATGATTCACAGACTGGAAAAATGTCATACCCCAAGTCATGTCAGTGCTTTTTTTTTCCCCCTGAGTTTTAAGACTTAACAGAAAGAACAAAAAATGGTGTAAAGCAGACTTGAGAAAAAATCTTCAGTTAGATCTTCTGCCCATTTAGATACTAAATAAATGGGTTGTTGATAGCATGAAAACAATATCTTTTTCTAATACTCATCAGTATGAGTTTCAGTGATTCATTATTTGTTTACCTTCTTCCAAAATATTAGTCTTAAAGTATTTTTCTAGTGTTCCTGCTTCTATGTGTACATAAACATGTGTGTGTGCATGTGTGCATAGTAATGTGCACATAACTGCATTCCTGTAAGGCAGAAACTTTTCCCCATATCATTATTTTATTGCACATTCAGTAGGTCAGGCAATAGTTACTAATTTCCAGATAACTGGCAATTTGAATTAAAAAGCTAGTTGACAGAAAAACAATGCTCATGCATGGAAAGCAAGAGTGAAATAAAACAAAACAAAACAATCACTAAGTCCTTTGGAAGCTGAAACTTTGTTATGTGAAATCAAGAGTTACCAGACATAGTAGAAAACATTAGGCAGATTAAACTAGGTGATGCAAATATGGAAAACATATGATAGTTGCAAGATTCTTAGCTCTTTGTATCTTCTATGACAAGACCAGAGTGTATGATGAGTAAAATATCAATGAAATTTGTAGTTCCTGGTTGTTGGCAGGATGACTAAGTCAGTAAAGACATTGGCTATTAATACTGAAGAATTGAACTAACCCTCATAACTCACATGATTTGAGAACAAAGTCTAATCCAACAGCTTGTCCTCTGAACTTCATATGCGGGCCACTCTGCATACACAAACCCTCTACACACAATGAAGCGAATAACTTAAAAAAAGTAATGTATATTCTGTTAATTCTATCTTAATTGCGTATTTTCATGTCAGCAAGCCCATTTCTGTTCAGTCATGCAATTAACAATGCTCATTGTCTCTCTATTTATAGAAACATATACATTTATAGAAGCATATCTAATTCATGATGATTCAGAAATGTTATAGAGAAGTCATCAACTTCTGATACTTAATGTAGCACAGTAGCATGACAGCAGTTTTGAAGTATACAAAAGCCATTTATGGTCCTCAGAGATGAATTGCCCTAAACCTTACTCTCTTTGTCCAGGTTCACCACCTACCATACCCATATCTATGCTCTGTTCAAACCACAATATTTATTCAGTTCCGTGAACTTTGTCATTAAGCTTCATTCATTCAAGTCCTCTGACTTGAAAGGCCACTCGACCAGTTTTCAATTTAATTCTTCCTACACATACCAGTTACAACCTTTCCTATTGCCTGAAATAGATGTCCACTGACTTTGCTACTTTATAGTAATATACTTTTTAATCTTCCTTGTATTTTAGAAACTCATGAACCTGTTGTCCTTCTCCAGCTCTGAATTTCTTTGGCATTATGACTGTAGTTATAAACTGGTCTGTGATATATTGCAGAATATTTGACCTGTGGAGCAGATTTAATACATATTTATTGCCTTGATATATTAGCTAAACAACTGTCAAGCAAACCTTCCTCTGTAGGTGGTTGAAAAACAGGGAACTTGAAAATACATCTTCTGAGAAGAATTTTGCACCAAAAATACTGACCTAATTTTGAATACAGATCAGTAAAAGTCATACTTTAGCTTATCAGTCTTATGAATGTGAATTAAATTTATTACATAGTTGCACAGATAAAGATGATTCTAGAATTACTGAGCATTAACACGCTTCTGCAGAAAACGTGTTTTAAAAATATTTAAGTAAAATACATTTCTCTCATAGTAAAACAGGAACATTTGAAGCTAAATATGATTTAAAATAATAGCTTCCGTATAATTGATAGAGTATTTTTAAAACTCCCTTCATTGTTAAAGAAAGGTATGTTTTTCTCTGTCTCTATTAAGAGATATTTTGTTCTTGTTACTTTTTTTTTCTGTAAGGCATTAGCTTTCTGCACTTGTCTTTTATCAAAGTAGAGAAAGCTTTCAAGTTAATTGAATTTGAAAAGCAGAAAGATTGAACAGACTTACCAAAATGTATGTAGTAGCTTTAAAACTATAAACAAAGTGTATGAGATTGGCGTGCCGGCTTACTTACAACATGCTGATGAACAGGTATAGTGAAAGGACAATTTAATTATAGCTTGTAAAAATGAGATTATATACACAATGCCATTTATGATAATAAATATGACTTTTTAGATTAAAATATATATCATTATGTATCAATGTCTTAAACATTCAGTAATATGGTGTTCATTACAAATTATATTAGTAGAGATATTTTGTAAGGAAACCTTTTGAATGTGAAAAAAAGCACACAAAATTTTAAGAATGTATATAAAAAAAGAAAAAAAGCAATTTAACTAGGGAGAGATAGATAACAGCCTTTAAGCAAGGAGCTGGGCCCACATATGCTTTTACTTCTGTGATGGTAGCTATGTCCTCTCACAGTTCTAGACTTTAACTTTAACTAAAGTAAATCCAATGTCTTTCTAATCCAAATATCTGTGTTATCTAGTCTTTCTCATTTAATTGTAATGATCATTTGTGGATAGCCTTGGGAAGATACTCATTGTGCCAGGATTTAAAAATTTTACATATATTATTTATATGTGTCTGACATATACATTTATATTATTTCTTTACTTTTGAGATTATAATATAATTACACAATTTTTCTACTTCCCTCTTCTGTTTTTACACCTTCTCACATACCTACTTGCTCTTTTAAATTTATTGCCTCCTTTTTCAATAATTTCTTGTGATATATATATATATATATATATATATATATATATCACACATATGCTACATATGCTATATATGCTACATATGTGTGTGTGTGTGTGTGTGTAGAATATAGTTAGAGATAATCCTGATTACTTCTGTTGCTGCCTGCCCAGTCTAGTCCTTTTCCACTGGGATCAAAGGAGCAAAGGATTAAGTAGCAACATATACACAAGGTTTATGCTTTAGGCACTCAACAACAGTGATGCATTTTATATAAATGACCACACCTGTTACAAATCTTTTAATATATTAATGTCAAAGATCTATCCCATGGCTTCCATTTTTATATTCTTATTAATGTCTTTTAAGAACTAAATGGTTTATTAACAGCTAGCATGGCATGCTAACATTAAAGATACAATAGAGTTATTCATACTTTGGAAGTAACCAGTAGCTCTCTAATAGATTTTTGAACTGGTTCAAGAAGAGGAAAACTATATCTGGTGCTAGAGATTTAATCAGATACTGAACCCAATGAAGTCAGAGATCTAGGAGAAGAAACTACAACTACCATTTACTAAACCAGAATAATACCAAACTACACTGTAATTATTTATTCTTATACTTTCCGATCTTGTGCTAATCCCTTATAAAGGACATTTTTTTTGCAACATATGTTGCAAAATCACAGCCATCAGAATACAGAGTTCTGAGGCCCAGCTTCAACTGCTACATTTACTACACATCTCTTATACCTCTGACCCAGTGATCATTGCAGAAGAGGGGACAGAATGATAGGAGTGAGGAAACCAAGTAATTTATTGCTAGATTTGGTATACTAGAAAAGATGGTGAAGCTACTCCAATGGAGTCTCAAAACATACATGCAAGAACAAGACCCCAAAATAATGAAATCAAAAGGCATGATAGTGTGGAAGAGGGAAGCCCACGAGGCTTCAAATTAAAAAAAAATAATTGCCAGTGACTAAGGAATGCTAAGAGCAACAGAAATAGTCCTCCCTGGGAAAGAACACAGCAATTGGTTATTCAATACTGAATAGTGATCATCACAATGCATGCATTCAATTACATTCAAGTAATATTATAGGGTATAAACACAGTCTATTTTAATATTTAGGAGTCACCCCACTCTTCTCTCTTTCTTTCTTTCTCTCTCTCTCTTTCCTCCCTTCTGTCCCTCCTCATGGACACAAGGATATGTACGAATGAACAACTTAAAGGAGAAACTGTAAATTTGAAAGAGCTCAAGTAAGGCAGTTAAATGTATGTGATTGGGAAGAGGAAAGGGACAACAGAAAAATTACACACACACACACACATACACACACACACACACACACACACACATATATATATATATATATATTTACATTATAATATAAAAATTTCAACATTTTAAAAATAAATAAATACTTCAATTTTAACCCCAATTTATGATATTTACTTTTTTAAATTTTTGCTTATTTATAAAACCTTTCCTAAATAATGTCACTAAATAATGTCACTCCTGTTATCCTCTAGAAGGACCTTTTATTTATACCATGTATATCAGTGTAACTACACCTGGCAGCCACTGGTGGACATCAGGAATATTCATTTACTGTATTGACATCAGAAGCAGGGTCCTTTAGTTAATCCTAGAACTTACAAAAACATCTAGTTTGCCTCTGCATTTTGCTCTGTGGATCCTGTCCCTGCTGTCTAAGGTTGAAATTGGAAGTAAACACCATCCCCATCCAGGATCTATGTAGGTTCAAGACATCTGAACTCTGTTCTCTTGCTAATGTCAGAAATGCTACAACTGCCAAGCTACTTCCCTGGATCCCCAACCACAAATATAACAATTATTATGAATGGCCAAAATTCATTTGATATATATGGAGATCAGCATTTACATTGTAATTTGTTGAAAATATTGTTCTTTGTTAATTTGCTTTAATGCCTTTCTCAAAATCAGTTTATCCCATGATGTCCACATCTAGCTTAGGTCTCTTTATTCTGTTGGTTTGGTTCTTAAACATAACTTTTCAATAATACAGAACTTTCTATGTGTTGTCTGAGCTTTCTGTCCTGCCTAGCTCCCACAATTGTTAAGTCCCAAAGAAATCACACAGAGGTCTACATTAGTTATAAGCTGATTAGCCCATTATCTCAGGCTTCTTATCAACTCTTATAACTTACATTAGCCCATTATTCTTAACTGTGTTAGCCACATGGCTCAGTACCTTTTTCAGCAGCCTAATCACATCTTGCTTTTTTGGTGTCTGGACAGGACTGCAGAGGGAGCTTCCCTCTTCTCAAGCTTTGGGATTAAAGGCATGTGCCACTACACCTTGAACTCACAGAGGTCTGCCTGCCTCTGTCTACCAAGTTTTGGGATTAAAGGTGTGTTCACCACTCTCAACTACTTTCTTTCTTTCTTTTTTATTTTAAAAACTTTAACCTTTTTCTCTTCTCTCCCAAGCCTGCATATATTTTTAATGCATTGTAAACAATTTGGAGGTTTTTTAAAAATCTATCTTTACTGTATATCTCTCTTTTTCTATGACCACATGAGTCTTTCTTTAATTTGGAGAGGATTAAAGCCATGGCTTCGACAGATGGATCCAGCCCATTCCTTAACTTTCTAAGATTCTAGGCTCATGGCTGAGGTACCACTGGAGCAATGTTTATTGCCACAACTCTATGGCATTTCAAGGTCCCTGCCAGCAAGGAAGCCACAGCAGTGTGCTCACAAACCACAGTCAAATGCTCTGTAGCCTGATTTCCTGCCTGAAAGAGTCAGAATTTGTGCTGGCAGGATGGCCCAGAAAGATGGCACTTTAAAAGGCATGGCTTTTTTCCCCCTGCTACAGCTAAAATCCAAAAAGCATGTGGTCAGTTTTTCATCAACACCATTTAAGTGATTCCTGGCAGGACCTCTTAAAAGAGCTGCAAGCTTTTGCAAATAAAGCTGAGTCAGGAAGCCCCTCTTAAATGAGAGTGCTTGCTTGCCTTTAGCAAGCACAGCAGATGCAAGAAATTGCTGCTACCAAAAAGCCATGTTTTATTCTTTTGTTTTCCATTACTTCCCAGGCTCTTTCCGGCTTTATGTGGATGCAGCTGTTCACGTGGGTGCCATTTGTTTTATGTGGTTTCTGAGCCACTCCCTAACACTCTGGGAAGGGGAAATAGTTGAAATCTCCTGGGTAAATGGGATGGGGACAAGAGGTATCAGATTGGGTGGGAGTATAATGATTATGGTGAATCAGAAGGCAGAATTAGTGTAAAAGACTTGCAAAACAAATCTAAAAGTTCCTACTTAGCATGATATAGCAGTCTACAAGATCCGCAGGAAGACTGGACAAATTGAAGTCTTAGAAATAGCCATCTGTGAATTAGAATGCTTATAAAGACCCAAGCTAGGTTGCCATGAGCACTTTGCCTATTCCGAACTTGCATAGAACATTGTTGTCTTATTTGGTGCTACTGAAACCACTTTCTCTCACCTGACAGTGACATGTTATTGAATATTTTGGTGGACTCTACCAATATAAAGGAAATCAACACATTTTTCTTTAGAAAGTTTCCATATTATCCATAACATTTTTGTAGGGTATATTGATTGCTAAATGCTTTGTGTCCCTGAAATCAATTTTTCCTATTTGCTTTACTGAGGCAACTATATAAGAAAATACAAGGCATTCAGTCTAGCTCCTTGCATATTTTGAGCATTTAATACATAAAACCTATACCCAATATAATACTGCTATTTATAAACTAAGAATATAGCAAAGTTAAATAGATTTGAATCCATGAAAAATATAATGTGATTTTTAAATTAAAAACAAAATCCCTTCTGGGAGGAATTGTAGAAAAGAAAATACATTATCTTTATGTATTGTATAAAAATAAAGAAGCAAATAACATTAGCAATATGGCTGAGACAAAAGCCTGCACAGGTTCAAACCAGACAAAACTCAGACCTGGGAAAGGGAAGGGAACATGAGTTTCCACCACTAACCAAGAAACTAAATTTGCAATTGAACCTTGCATGGAAGGGAGAATTGACTTTCGTCACAATGCAGAGTCTCATAACAGGACAGACCCCACAGCATAGGGTAGGAGACCAAAACAAACCAAATCACATGTTTGTTTACTTGTGAAATATTTTATTTTGATTTAGTTATATTTGCCTTGCAGATTTTTTCCTCTTTGTTGAGTTTAAATTTTTTCTTTGTTGTGTTGTTGTTTATGAGACAGAGAGAAAAGATGTTGGGTGGGTAGGATAGTGCTGAGGACCTGAGAGGAGTTGGGAGAAGGAAAACATGAATAAATATAATGTGTCAAAAATTTTAAATTAAGAAAATGAATTAAATTATGTTACAGGACATGGACAATTAGGTTTTGTTTGGTCATCGTCACATTATGTATCATCAAGACTTCATATTTATTTTATTCCAATAGAAAGCCTGAAAAAAATTGAGAGAATATTCAGAGTCTAACTAAAGGAGAACTGTTCTAGATTTCTACCTCTTTCTGAAATTATAGAAAATTTGATTATTGTGAAAAGGGCCCTTACAGGAAATATTATAGACCTATCATTGACCTTCTTGTTTTAGCAATATTCTAGCCAATTTCTAAAAATATCATTTTCACCCACATTTCCTATTATGCTTTCTGTAGTAACAGGAGGGACTAGAACCTAGATATTAGCCATAAATAGCAGCTGTGTTAATCTTAGAGCCATGTAGTAGAAACTGTAACTGTAGAATGACGGGCATGGAACACAACACTATATAGAAAAAAAGTAGATGTTGTTTCAACTGTTAACTATCTATCTTGGAATATTTTACCACAATGATTATGTGGCTTAGAGGAAAATTTTTTTTAGCCCTCCTATACACAAAGGATGAAGAAAAAGAGAGGGAAATCAGAGAAACATCACCTTTCACGATAGCCACAAATAGCATAACGTATCTAGGGGTAACACTACCAAGGAAGTAAAAGATCTATTTGATAAGAACTTTAAGTCTTTGAAGAAAGAAATTGAAGAGGATACCAGAAAATGGAAGAATCTCCCATGCTC
>JAQHUG010000086.1:648847-672922 GCA_028555095.1 Dicrostonyx torquatus
TGGGAATCAACCTACCTCAGGATCCAGCAATACCACTCTTTGGAATATACCCAAGAGATGCTCAACCATACTACAAAAGCATTTGTCCTACTATGTTTATTGCAGCATTATTTGTAATAGCTAGAACCAGGAAACAACCTAGGTGCCCATCAATGGAAGAATGAATCCAGAAAGTGTGGAATATATACACATTAGAATACTACTCAGACTAAAAAAGTAATGAAATCTTGAATTTTGCATGGAAATAGAAATCTCTATCCTTAGCGAGATATCCCAAACCCTAAAAGAGGAGTATGGTATGTACTCACTCATTAGTGGACCTTAGCCATTAACAAAAGACATTAAACGTATAGCTTACAAGCCTGCAGATGCCAAATAACAAGGTGAACCCAAAGAAAAACTTATATAGATTTTCCTGGAAGTCAGAAGCAAACAAGATCGTCAGAAAAAAGTTGGAAGCACGGGTGTGGGGATGGGGGTGGAGGTAGGGATTGGGGCAGGGGGTAAGCGAAAGGGAGGGAGGTAGAAGGGAGAAAGGAAGAAACGGGGAGAGCCTGGGATTGTAGGAGGGTGGAGATTGAGGAAGGGTGAATATTGGAGAAGGGAATAAGATATCTACATTAAAGGGAGTCATTTTAAGATTTGCAAGAGACTTGTCTCTAGAGGGGATGCCAGGTATTCATAGGGAAGTTCCAGCTAGGTACTCGGGCAGCAGAGGAGTGGGTTCCTGAGCTGAACTTTTCCATAGTTACTTTGTTGAATATCTCAATCATCACCATAGAAATTTCACATGATGGATGGATATAGAGCCAGAGACCCACATTCACACAAGAATAAGGGATTGTGCTACCAAGGTCCAGTGGAAGGGCAGAAGGAGGGAGAAGATGAGCAAGGAAGTCAGACCGTGAGGGACTGGCCCACCAACAGAGACAGTGTGCTTGATCTATTGGGAGCTCATTAAATCCAGCTGGACCAGGACTGAAGGAGCATATGACCTAACGGGACTCTCTGAATGTGACTGCCAATGGGGACTGACTGAGAAGCCAATGATAATGGCACTAGGACCTATCCCTTCTGCATGTATTGGCTATTTGGGAACTTATTCTATATGGATGCACATCTTCTTAGACCGAGATGGAGGGACCTAGGGCTTCCCATAGGGCAGGGTATCCTGCCCCATCTTAAGGAAGCAGGGGGAGGGCGGTGGGGTGGGGGGGAGCAAGAGGGCTGGGAACAAGGGAGTAAATGTAAATTTTTCTTGTAATAATAAAAAAAAGAAAAAAATTAAAAATATATATATTTCATCATTTGTAAATTTAGTAAAAGCCTTGCTATAAAGTTAGGGGACATATTTACCTTATGTTTTATACATTTTTTTTAAACTCAGGAAGACAATATATATTTATGTATATTAGACTCTTGTTTAGACTCTCAGAATGTCTCTTGGGCTCTAGTTTACACAGTATGACTATTTCCTACATCACTATGACTCACAACAGAGGAAGACAAGAGAAATAATCTATTGCTACTTTTTAAGAACCAATTAAGTGCTATGAATATATCTCAGTTACCAGAGTGCAAGTATCAAAATTTCATTGTACCAAAACAACAAAAAGTTACTCAAGCATAATCCATAGCCAACAGGTCCTACTGTCAGAAATTATTTATTTGTGTCAGAACAAGTCACTACTAATTAATTGTCTTACTCATTTATGAACAACTTTTATGGGCTGTAAAGTCTGAAACTAAAATTAGAATCTCAAGTTACAGTGAAGTACTTAGAGTAATACTATTCTTGCTTTACAAAATCTGACTTATGTTTTGTTATAAAGTCAGTATATATACATTTCTGGATCCATATAATTATTTTAGATTTACAAATATTTACATCTTCCACTGTTGCTCCATATATAGCTATTTCACTGGGAAGGGCTGGAAAAACAGTCTAAAGTTAATAAAAAGCCCTTTGTCACACATAGATATTTCACTTTTTAACTAAGAAAGTGGCACTGTGATGTGTTTTTAATATATCAAGTATTATTATTACGATTATTATTTTGCATCTACGAAACACAGACAAGACCTTTATTTTAACATAAACATGTTTTTTTCCTAGATTTTAAACAGGATAATTTAGTTTTACAATGACGAAACAGAAATATTGCACCATTTAAATTTTATGAGGAGAATTTTGGTGTGGGAGTATTGTCTGTATTCTGTCAATCATGTTATAAATAAATGCTGATTGGCCAGGCAGGGAGTATAGGTGGGAAAACCAGACAGGAAGTAGACGGGAGAACAGGAGAATTTGGGAAGCAGGAAGCTTCCCTGGCATTCCTGTGCAGTCCATCTGAGAAGCAGGATGTAAGCTGCCTCGCTGAGAAAAGGTACTGGCCATGTGGCTGGCATGGGTGGAAACAATGGGTTAATATAATTTAAGGGAGCTGGTAGGAAGACTGAGCTAATGGGCCAATCAATTTATAACCTAATGTAGACTCTCTGTGTGATTTTCTTTGGGGCTTGCTGGCTGCGGGGTACCTGGCAAGACAGTAATCCCAACGAGCCAGCCCTCATGTTACAGAAATTATAACGAAGTTAGAAAAAGGTGGAACTTGTTTAATACTTTCCAGTATAAATTCAATTATTTGAAATCTTTGTCCTTCTATCAATATAGTACAAATAAAACTTTATACATACACATTAGGCAAACAAATTCATGTGAAATGTGTATATATGTAAGAGACAGAGGTAAAGACACACACAGATAGGTAGAGACATACAGAGACAAATACAGACATACAGAGACACACAGAGACAGACAGAGACATGCACAGAGATAACTATCTAACACCCCTTAATTTATAGAATAGCTCTCTCATAATGAGAGTGATAAGACTGTTGTTGGATTCTTTTGGAAGCTTTGTGAGAGTGTATGGTTAGCACGGGAAGCATAGTATGTATTTATTCATCTTCTCCCACCCCATTCCTTAGCCTCCATGAACTGTTTGTATTTCATCCTTTATTCTGTCATTATAAAATATATCAGATGACCAGGCATGGATTTTTAAAGTATGATATAACTCAAAAATGTTTAAAAAGCAGAAAAGACATTGTCTGCTGTTGTCATGTGCACATCAAGTTGAATATTTTAACTCAGATCTTTCTTATTGAGCTTTATTAATGAGATGTCTGTACTGTAGGAGGAATATGTATCCCAAGACTTGCAGTCTTTTTCTCTTAAGTATACATATGAAAAGATATATCAAAGAATTTTTAAATTCATTTCTACAATGCAGTCTTTGTAGACAATAACAGCTCTGATGGCAAAATGCTGCCTTTTATCTTCAAAAATTCTCAAATGGAATAAAAATACTGTCATTCATTAGAAACATTTCATACAATTCAACTTATTTTTTGTAAAATTTTTCTACTCTTAAAAGTATCTATTCTGACTCTGAAGGGGAAAAGAAGAAATTTTGTTATTGACTTTGAAAAAAATGAAGATTTAAATAATTATTTTAATTGAAAGTAGTATATCTCTTGTTTAAAATAATTTTAAAATGTTTTATTGCTTTCACTTTAAAATCACTTATATATTAGCGATTATGACTTCATCAAAAACAAGGACTGTGGAGATGACTCAGGAGGTAAAAACACTTGTCACCAAACCTGACAACCTGAGTTTGATCCCCGGATCTCACATGGTTGAAAGTAGCAAGCTAATTTCTTCAAAATATCCTCTAACTGACACACAAATGCAAAAAGTACATAAATGTAATTTAAACTTAAGCTCAAAACACATATTCAGGATATATTATAAAATGAAAATATATTTAGTATCCCATGCAGATTATAAAGGCAAATAAATAAGGATATTTAAAAACATTTTCAATGAGGAATCAATGATATTTCTAATGAAATAAAATACAGTTTTTATGTCTTCCATCCCAAGTTGCTTATGAGATAATATTCATTACATATCAGGTCATTTTAAAAGATTAAATGCATAATCATCTTTCTAAGTTGTTGATAAGGTCATTGACAGAGTATATTTATAGCTACATGTTCAATGAAGCTAGACACATCTATGCATATATTATTAACTTGGATATATGCTGTGCTTCTTGTGATGCATGTGAAATCTTGCTAGATTTACTACTACTATATTTTTCTGTCACCATGTAAGAAATGTTAATGCCATTTAAATATATCTTAGATATATAAAATTACAAAAACAGAGTTTTAAATATTTTCTTTGGTCTCTCACAGTTTATCATCTGAATTCATGTATTTAAGCTAACAACTTAGACTCTCAAATATTTAACATTATCCTATTTTGCTTGTTGGAAACAGATATTTGATGATAAGGATTTTCCCTCTTCATGTGTTTTTTTTCTCTATCATTACTGAGATAATTCTGTTATTTTTCAAAAGAATAGTAAAACATAAGATGCATGGATATCTCTTTAAGTATCATAATACTTTGCTTGTTACCACAGTTTCGAGCATTTTTCTTTTATCTGTCTACTGCTTTTACTTACTTCCAGTTCTGAATCACATCTACCATATTGCAAAACACAACTGTAGTATAAAAAAAAAGTCACTGATTTTTTTTAATTACTGAAAAATTTTATGCGAGAGTTTAAGCAGTTGATTCTTATTTTTCTGTAATTCTCAATTTCTGTTTATATTCAGTTGAGTAGATTTGGAAAGACAAAATTATTCATCATACCCATAAATCTCTTGCCTAAGGTAGAACTAGAAATGCTTTTATCTGATTGATTCAAGAAAGCAATTAAAATGAGATGTGTGGAAAAAGAGTTGACATCAGCTTTTCATTTCAACATTGGAGAATGTTTAATATCCTGGATAGTAGGTTATTAGAGTCCTAATTACAGTCTTCAAATCATATCTCTATCCTCCTCATCATCATTCAGTTATGAGACATCCAGAACAAGATACAAGGACAATAAAACCAGGTTTTTAAGGAAATTCAGAGACAGGTTACTCTCATCGGGGCTTACCATCTTCCAAAGATAGTTACATAAGTGTATATTTCTTGCGCAAAGCTCTCCAAAGTGTATCCATGTCTCCAATATCCACATGCTTTGCCAGGATTACAATCCAATCAGGCTCCTGTTGTCTTCTGTGTACTTTCCTATATTCATCTAATACTAAACATCTTCTCATGGCTTGTTTTCACGTTCATCCCTGTTTGTAAAACAGGATTTAGCTAAGATATCTCTCAGAGGGGCTTTCCCCTCT
Organism: Dicrostonyx torquatus; assembly: GCA_028555095.1. Taxonomy (NCBI): domain Eukaryota; kingdom Metazoa; phylum Chordata; class Mammalia; order Rodentia; family Cricetidae; genus Dicrostonyx; species Dicrostonyx torquatus. The sequence continues at coordinate 654,113 of JAQHUG010000086.1, forward strand.
GGGAGCTATGAGACTTGTTGAGTGGGTTGCTGATGGGAAATATCATCACTGATGTATCTTTCTTCCTAAATGCAAATAATAAGAAGAAAGAAGAATGAAACTTTCCTAGAAAAGAAAAGGGGGTTCATGGTGAATTTAAAATACTTGTGATGGTCTATATGGTATGGGTTTAGTTGTTACCAGAGGTGATTTTAGGGAAGTGATTGCATCCTGATCCAATTAACGAATTATCCACTGGTTGATTTACAATGTCACAGTACCAGGCTACCATTGAGATTGGTGCCTACATTTGCCATTTGGAAATAGTTTTGTTGTTTTGCTGCCATCCCCTTCTGCCGTGGGCATCCATGAACTGATTTCTTACTTTTGTGATCCTCTCCCTCCCCTAATAAAGGTCTAATAAACCAGTTGATCTCAAAATGAAACATATAAAACCATGAGCAGAAATAAATTCTCCCTTCACTTTTTTTCTTTCAACTATTTGAGCAAGAAAAAGCATGACTAAAAAAGGAAATATCCCTAGGGACGTCTTTAAAAACAGTTCGTCATAGTGTTTTACATTGTGGAACAAAAAAAGTAAAATTAAAAAGAGGTGATACAGCTTAGTTTGGTCCCTTCTTTCCTTCGGTACATGGAAGTACAGTTTCTATATGTATCAAACAAGCTGCTAGGCTCTGTTTACATAGGAACTTTTACAGAGACTAGGTTAATATAACAATGATGGAAGAATGAATAATCAACTGAAGAGAAATGAGCAATTTGAGACAGGACAAGGAAATAAAAGATTGTTCCAAGGATGTGGAATGTTCAAGATTCTGATATTTATAGCAATGAAAACAGGAAACTACTGAAGTCTTTCTGTGGCGGAGGAGGCACAATTATACATGCATTTTGAAAAGTTTGTTCCAGTGTAAGAAGTAACTGTGTAGTAACTACTTTAAATAAAATAAAATTATATTGGAATAGTCATCAAATTGTCAAGGTGCAAACTCTAGGACACAACAGAAAACTGGAAGATTGAATACAGACATTGATAAGAATTGGTGATAGAGAAAATGTGCTTGAAACTGTGTTCTCACTTGATATTCTGATAACCGCTCGTCTCTCCTCTCCATCTACACTTTTCCACAGGAAGCTGATCTACACAGATCACACCAATAACTCCCTTGTCTTTGGTTTCCAATTCAAAGTACCTAATGCTATCCGATGGTACAGAAAATTCCAACTATTTCATGTCTTAGCCACCTTTGTACTAGAGCAACTAAAATGTTTGTATACTCAATCAGATCTACCATTTATAGATTTCTATTAGTACCTAATTATTTATTTTAAAAAAACAATGTTTTCTTTTCATTATATATACTGATCCACGTTTCCACTCCCTTCCCTTCTCCTATTCCCTCCCACTCCACCCCATCCAATCCTCAGAGAGGGTAAGGCACATTGCTTTGTGGAAGGTCCGAGGCCCTCCTTACTATATCTAGGCTGAGCAAGGTATCCATCCAAAGAGAATAGGTTCCCAAAAAGCCAGTACATGCAGTAGGGATAAATCCAGTGGCTTCTCCGTCTGCCCCAGCCATGCATTTGTCAACCACATTCAGAGGGACTAATTTGATCCTATGCTTGTTCCTTACCAGTTCAGCTTGAGCTAGTGAGCTCCCATTAGCTCAGGTAGACTGTTTCAGTGGATGTATGCATGGTGGTCTTGACCTCTTTGATCATATTCTCATTCTTTCCACTCTTCCTCTTAACTACGGGAGCTCAGTCTAGTGCTCCAATGTGGGTCTCTGCCTCTGTTTCCATCAGTTTTTGGATGAAGGTTCTATGGTGATATTTGAGGTAATCATCAGTCTGACTACAGGGCAAGTCAAGGTTGTGCCCTCTCTCCTCTAGAGCTTAGGGTCTTAGTTGGGGTCTTCTTTGTGGATTTTTGGGAATTTCTCTAGAGCCAAGTTTCTTGATAAACGTATAATAGCAGAGCCAATTTTTATGTTAGTTTTATTAAGGAGCCCTGAGATGGACATTGTACTATTTTTCTGTGATTTCTCTTCACGTTGCCTATGCTACACTCAGACACACGGACAGACAGACAGACAGACAGACACACACACACACAGAGAGAGAGATAGAGAGATGTCATCGTTAATACATTTTAAAATTATTTAAAAACATGTCTGACCTCTGTTTCCTTGTCAACTTGGACTAGTTGAGAGGATGTATAAGGAAGATTAAGTATGAAGACTGAATCTGTCTATGTAAGAAGAATGATAATGCTGTAATTTAGTGAAATTAGAAATTCAAGAATAAAATCAGTGTTGGAAAAAAATTATGATAACTAGTGAATTTTAGACCTGCTATTATGGCTGCATTTTACACATCGACATGAAGATGCTAAGTGGACTGCTAGGACCAATACTATGAAAGAACTAGGGAAAAATCATGCTGAATGGGTCCTAGGAAAGTGATCAAACTACACACTAGAATGAATGTATTTATGGAGTCAAATAAAAATTTCCCCCTTCATTTTATATTCTGTTACAGGACATTTGATTATACTGTGAAAAGACATGTCTCTCTATTACCTCTTCTACCTAAGTTACCTGATTGATTTATAAAAATCTAAATGACCAACAGCTAGGCCGGAGATAATAGATGAAACTTCCAGAGATAAGAACTCTGGAGGAATCTGAGGTGCCAGTCAGACATAAAGTTGGATGTACTGTACTCAGGAAAAGTAACAAGCCACATTGTAGGATGTAGATTAGTGTAAATGAGTTAAGCTTAAGAGCTAGTTTGAACAACCATAAGCTGACGCCAAACTTTTATAATTAATAGTAAGTCTCTGTGTCATTATTTGGAATCTGGTGGTCTAAAGAAAAGTTGCTTATAATTTTCTCTATCCAGTTCAAGCTCCTTGTGGGGAACAAAATATTCCTGTTTGATCTCAGAATTGAGCTTTTACCACTATACATTTTCTCATTCATATTGCTTCTGTTATTGAATGTCTAACATAAGGTAGATGCTATGTAAGTACCATCTCAGTAAATGAATTTCGTATTATATGTGGATTTTAATTATCCACAATGCTAGGGAACATAGAAATCGCAGAGAAAGCACTCCAAATAACACTCAGCAGGATTGAAAACAACTTTGAATGTGCCTTTAGAGTCCGGCTGGAGAACATGACCTCTATTTTCTGCCTACACTGCCGTTCCAGTCAGAACTACTCATAAAGCCAGGGAGTCCTAGTCCAAGTTTCTAGCTCTTAGCTGAAAGCTAAGTCTTTACAGTTTAAAGTCCTTTATTACAAATAAAAAATTTAAATAGAGAATTGTTGAAGTTGTCCATTCACAGGAATAAAATATGTCACCAGAATGGATAATAATGAAGTTGATAAACTCCACAACTTCAATATGTGGCTTTCAACAAATTCATTTGAATTTATTTTTATGAGTTACAGAACTAAAAAGTCTTTTGAGAAAAAGTAAAACATTGAAACTTATACCCCATACATAGAGAGGTGAGGGGAGTTAAAGGTTTCCTAGACAACCAGGAAATGGTAAGAGATAAACAAATCTCGTCCAAAGATGTTTGCATCTAAACCTTGGACTTCTTATTGGTAATATCTTATGCAACAAAAACAATCTTACAGATGTATCTGAGTGGAAGTCTGGGTATGGCAGGACTTTTCTTGACTAACAGAAAGATCTCAGTCTAATAACAAGGTGATTTAAAGGTGAAGAAGATGTTCTCATGACCAAAGAAAGAAGGTGAACATTTGTCCGTGGAAAAGGAGCAACAGAGATATTGTTTTCTAGAACCTTCTTCAAAGGATCATTCCTCTGACACCATGAATACTGTCCCACAAAGCTCATTTCAGAATAAATGTATTTTAACATATAACAATAAGCAAACTATTATTTTTTCATTCAAAAATAAGCAATTAGTTTAATAATCCCTGTTTTCCTCATATGTTTTCAATGCTACTTTGCAATACGCTAAAGATACATATTTGGACATTTTAAAATCAAATTATCTTCTCTATACTCTTTTCATATTCTGGGTATTATTCCATCTGTAATTGCTTTTTATCACATACATTTCTATCTGACAATCCAACATTTAGATTTCAAGTATTTTACCCACAATTTTTGTGCTTACAACTTTATAAATTTGTATACACAAAAACACAATAAACAACAGCAGTGACAACCTCCAGGGACTATTTTAGGGATGTAACTTACAGAATTGTCATTTTAACTACATTGCATTTTCCTATTCATGAACTAGAAATAGATACCCATTTACTTGTCTACTTTTACATTCCTCATTAAAGTTTTACAATTTTTTTTTCAGAAAGAACTTGTGCATCCCTCATTAAGTTTATTCTGGGATACACCTCTTTTTTTAAAGATATGTCATAAATGGTAAATTTTATCCCGCCTGCCAGACTGTATGTAACCTAGGCAAGTTTCATCTATATTAATTTATTAGCAATTCCCAAGTTAAAAATCTCTTATTATTTCTAAAACTCCCCACTGAGCATTCTGGAGTTTTACCAATCTTTCAAGTGTTTAGATGAATAGATTCATATCTTTCTACTGTCACTTCCAGGCACGTGTCTGCAGAGTTGTTGCTTCGGTTGCTACAGGACAAAAATGTTCTGGCTTATGATAATCATCAAATGTCTAGTGAATTTGTGAAAAACACAATCAATGTGTAATAACTGTTCACTCTATGACTATTCCACAAAGGTATTTACAAGGTTACCTGAGAACCAATATCCTATTGACTGCCTTAATTGCCCCATTCAGGAGGCTGAGGCAAGTGAACCACTATGAAATCAAGGCCAGCCTGGACTAAATAGTAAGTTCTGAGCCAAGATAGGTACAAAATGAGGCTCTGTCTAAACAAGCAAAAAGCAAACAAATTATGCTACTTTTTGTGAATTAGTGTTACAAGGATTTCTGACATAAAATATGATCGATGACTAGACTAAATACACAGAAAGATGTCATGTTTGCAGTCATTTTAATTCTCTTCAACCTGCTTTTGTCTGTTGATTCATTTGTTCAGTCCTACAATGCAAGATTCAATTAAGGTTAATGTCTGTAGAAATAACAAAAACTAAAGGTAAGCAGCCATCTTCTGTCTACTTCTGAAGAGTCCTAAATAGTACCACATCTCTTGTAAGACAGTAATGTATTTTATTAAAATGCTTGCAGTCTCTTCTACTCTGTCTTATATTAAAGAGCAATACCAATAAGACTGAGTTTTTATGAAGGGATATATATATATATATATATATATATATATATATATATATATATACACAAATATCCTATAATGAATGACTAATCTAATTGCTAGGTTCACATGTTGCAACAAGGTAAGTGGGAGTGTATGATACATCAAATCCACCCACAAACACCTATATTATTTAATTCACACAAAGATTATTCAGAGTTTCATATACTTGGGTGGCATGTGTGATTCCCAGTTGTTTCTCTCACCCTTTTGATGAAACTGTGGTTTTGAAAACTCTTGCTTCTTATGTTCACATTGTTGGGACTATAATATATCATCTATCTGTCAGTCATGATGCTATTTGTTCCTCAAATATAAAACTTCTCACCAGTGTTGGTTTTAAGAACATGGCTGTTTTCTCTGAGTGTTGACAATTATTATTTTGGGCTTAAGGATGAACACAAATACGTGAAATTTATTTTAAATACAAAAGACCAGAAAAGCAGCATAGGCTTCAGATTTTCTTGGGACTAGTTATATTGCAACTATAGAGATTCCTTTTCTTACATGCTACTATTTGATAGATGATCATGAATCAGAATAGTGCCTGAATACAAAATTTTTTATAGAACATTCAAATCCTATATTAACTTGTTGAGTTCACTTTTGAATGATCACAAGGAAAAAAAATGCTATTGTCTGATCACTCCATTTCCACCCATTATGTTAATCATGTAACCCTAAAATAATAGAGCTTTTCACAATAGTACTCACCTATGGTTGCTATTAAACTAATTTAAAGCCAAATAATTAACTGCACTACCACTGTTTGGTTTCTGGGGGTAAATGACTGAATTATTGGGAAGTAGTTGAAACAGGAGCCTTTGATTTCCTGAGTATCCCTTAACTTACCCTTAAATTTAGAGATTTATAATCAGCCTTCCCTATATTCAAGTGTTCCATATCTGGATTGAAACCCCTTGTATTGATAATATTCGTGAAAAATTTACTTCTGTATTTAATATATAGATACTTCATTTTCTTATCATTTGCAAGAGTACAGAATAAAAGATATTTGATTATAATTTATCTTACGTTATGTATTATATGCAATCTAGAGGGCTTGTAGGATCTTCAGGGAAGTTTATATAGGTTATATGCAAATATTGTGTCATTTTATATTAATGCTTAGTGTTCATGGATTTTGGTACTCAAATCCCACAGGCCTAAAGACAAATCCATTCATAGATACTCAGGGAAAATTCTGGTTCACAGCCTGAGCTATTTTGTTAACTCCTACTGTCATATATTTTCCATCCATATTTTCCTTTAGCAGACTAAGCATTTCCTGAAAACCCTACAAGGCTGCTGATACCCAAGAGAAGTTACTTTCCTGTGCCCATCCCCCTCTAACATTGTACAGTGTAATAGCTAAAGCACTCTTCTTTCTTTGGTTGTTAAGCACCATGGGAAATCTTTACAAGTAGCAATGATAACACTAGGTGATTATCGTTAAGTGCAATGAAACTGTATGAGGTTTCTGTGCAAAACACTTTGCTGGGGCTGTGTGTTTGCTTGCTTTTAGAGTTGGACATATGTATGTTTTGAAATAACAACTTTGTTCTTCCTTCTATTTTTGTGCTCTTAATTATTCTAATTGTCCAGGAGTGAGGAAGATTTACATAATGTGTAACAGACTGCATTTATTCGGAAATATTTACTTATATAAGTAAGTTCGATGAAATTCTAAAATATGGTAAATTCCTTTCTTTCTAAAATGCTTTTCAGTATGTGATTCTTCAAATGCTAAACAAGTACTTCATATTTAAAGACAAACTGTGAAGAAGCAACAAGCGGGTATTTGGGGTGTGTTAGACATATGCTTAAAATATTTGAGAAAATTTTAATGGAAAGTATTCTGAGGTTGAGGCCATTATCAATAAGTTAGGCTCAGGAGCAGCAATTAAACTATGGGGGATAAATGACATTAATGGGCAGGAAACCCATGAATATCTGAAAGTAATACATATAAATTACAGGCAGAGTTACTGAGATGTTCTACATTGGCACAGGAAGAGGAAGAAATGATACTTGGTATAATCAGATGAAAATCCTTACAGCATCAATAATAACCAGAATAAGGACATGAGGGAAAACAGAGTGGTGCAGGTGAGTGGGAGAAAAGTGACAGAGAAACAAGAGGTGGAGTTGGGGGAGAAAGACATTCAATGATTTTCCCCATATAAATCTTTTATTAGAAACGGGGGTAAGGAACCATGACTTCCACTGGGGAGAGAGCTATTAGACACCTGATCATCCGAACTTGACAATTTCTGACTCCATATGTTAACTAGCCCTCTTTTCACATTGCTCTCAGACTTGCCCCTGAACACACTGCTCTCTATTAAACATATTAGTGACTGGCTTGGATTTGTTCTTTCTAGTTGCCATGAGGGATTGTCTGCATGCTTGATAAGGTTGTGACTGATATTTTGCTAAGTGGTCTGGTGATGACATCTTATATGTGTTTCTTTCTGGATGCTAGCATCCTAGTGAGTCAAATAATGACAGTTCCCTAACAGCAACTTTTAGTCAAGTGCCTGTACTTCAGAAGAGCATACTCCCTGGTCCCTCAGTGATGCTGATTCTGTCCTTTGCCATCCATTCCTTACCACATTAGTAAGGTACCTTATCACACTTTCTTTCAGGAATCTAATGGGATTCTTACTATATGTAATTTCGATTTATAATAATGCATTTTTTTAATTTTTATTTTTTTCTCTTTCTGCCACAGAGGATCCTGGAAATAATTTCCTGTATGCTAACAAGAGTCATCTTGGTGATATGTTATTATATTATTGAGTGTACTTGCTGTGTGTTAACCTTTGCATTCTTGAAAATCCACCCAGGTAGACATCTCTCCCTCACCTGGAAACTTCAAATCCATTGCTCTCATTATTTTTCAAGTTCTAGCCAGAATATGTTGATTAATCACGAAGCATATTTAGGTCCTGCAGAAAACAGTGCCTTCCTACCACAGTAATGTTGACATTTGAGTTTAGTTATCTGTCTGATGGCCAGGGTGGATGACAAGGGTACATCCTGGGGGAAAGCATGTCATATTGTATGGCAGGAGGTGCTTCTTAATCTTTAAGCAAAGGCCAGAGTGTGCAGGCTTCTATAGTACAGGCAATATGACCTTCGCATTACCAGAGAGGACTGGCAAATCTGGGGATCATGAACTTTGAATACATCAATTTCATGGATTTGTGTATGCCTTCCTCAATTTCACGGTCTCATTCTTTGGCAATCATAGATCTTCTGATGGCAGAAAAGAACTGATAGGTCTGGGAATTCAACAGTCTTTAGAGATGCATTCATTTATAATCTTTCTTTTTAAAAAAACAAACCTACATTAAAACACAAACAAAGGAACAGCAACAGCCGTAACAAAACTTTCTAAGTGTGTGCTTTCTGCTGGCAGGACACAAGGCACTTGACATCAGGAGAGCATCTCAAATCTCCGAAACTGGAGTTACAGACAATTGTGTTCCACTATGTGGGTGTTGGGAACTGAACTTAAGTCCTCTGCAAGAGTAATGAGTGCTCTTAACCACTGTACCATCTCCACAACTGTTTTATAGATAAGTTTTATACTTTAGCCTCAGGTAGGTTTTAGATGGTAATCTATTATGATAGAAAATAAGTAGAAGAATTAAAGACAAAACTTGTAGGAACAGTGGTAGAAGGTGTGGATTACAAAGGGATACCAGAAAATATTTAGAAATGATTGACATGTTCATTGTATGGACTTAGAAATGGATGCATAGAAAAAATTTCCTTAAATATTGCTTACAATTACACCTCAATAAAGATGCTAAAAGTTTGAAAAGAGCAGAAATAATAAGAACACGTTTGAAAGAGTGGATGAAAACAAAACTGAGAAAAAAGATAATCATTGTAGATACAGTGAAAACAGTTTTGCAGTCACTGACTTGCTTACAAACCCACTTCATAACAGAAGATGTAAACATTCATTAATTGCTGTTTTCTATTTTGGGAGCTAAAACAACAAGTTGAACAAATTATAATAATGTAAACAGAGAAATTAAAATATAAATAAATGCTAATTTTGTGATGATTTTCTCCTGTTCCTAGTCCCAGTGAATAGCAACTGGTATTTCTTGTTCATTATTTATTAGGCCATTTAATAATAAATCCTTTATTCATATTTACTTGGTTTCTAAATAGTTTCTGTCACAACTACAGAAACTTATACTAAAAATATTATGGCATGAGGAAAAATAAGAAAACAATTAGTGTGACCAGCAGTAACAAAAATTTTCTTTATGCCATTGTAAGGCTTCATTTTTTAGATACACTGATAAACAGAAGCATTTTTGGGGGATATTTAGAAAGTAATAAAAATGATTCTGAATTATTAAAATATAAAAGGATATGCTTTGCAGAATTTAGTTTGAAAAAGTGCATGAGGGAATCCATTGACATTTTTTCTCCCTTACTAATTGATACTTCCACATTGGTATCCACATATACTTCAAACATCAACAATAAGGAACATGAATTTCCTGTTTCAAAGCTAAGTAGTCATCCAGTAATGTAATATTCTGCATCTTACCACACTTCAAGATCTTCATCTATGTAAAATAGATTTCTTGCCCTTATAAAAATCTGTAGTAATAAGCATGAAATAAACTTGAAGACAATAAAAGAAAGACAACTTTCATTTTATATGCTATTGTTTCTTTAAATATATTAAACACATAAAGAGTTTTCATTGCTATAGCATGGAGACCACACGATTCCATCAATTCTTTTTTTTTTTTATTTTTATTGTTAAAAGAAAAATTTACATTTACTCCCCTTGTTCCCGGCCCTCCCGCTCCCCCACTACCCCACTACCCTCCCCCTGCTTCCTTATGATGGTGCAGGATACCCTGTCCTATGGGAAGCCCAAGGCCCTCCCCCCTCCATCTCAGTCAACTAACTTAATTCTTATGCAATCAATAAATTGGCCAAGTCGTGAGAAGAAAGTAACTAACTACATTTATCTAATCTTCAACCCAATCAAAGATCTGAGAAGGGAAATAACATTACCTGAGTGATTAGGAAGTGCAATCAAACAACTTCCAAAATATGTAACAAGTCACAGAGACAGCTGGCTACCTGGGCAATCACCCAAAGTCACATTTGCAGTGTTGAAGCAACCAACTTTGGCTAAGGCCTAGCATAACTGACAGATTATTTTTAAAGGCAAGGAAATTTTCAAAACCATCTTACCCTGTCTTGGCAGGATTTGACAGTTGTGCTTATCCATTTCCAGCTTTTATGTATTTTGTCAGTAGTTGAGGTATGGGCAGTTCCTTGCCCAGAGGCCGGTTTTGCCAAGAAGAGGACAAGCTCCAATTGGAGTGTCTTTGGCGCTCAACAGTCTCTCGGGAATAGGTCGGTGGAGCCAGGAGCGTTTGTGTCTCTTTACCACAGAATTCTAGGTTAGATTAAATGCCATTTTCTACAGCTCTTTGAAGAGGTTGAAGACTATTCATACAGAATATAATCTCTATGTATCTAAAGAACCTGATTAGTCTAGCTATAAGTATGACAAACATAGATGACTATTGATCTACAATTCTTAATATCTATATGACTTAAAGACTAAGTGAATAAACAACCGTGTGATAAATGAGGACAATGACCCTCCAAATGTAAACAATTAACAAGTATACATTGTAATATGGTATCAATACATAAACAGTATATAAGTATCTTAATCAGTGGTAGAAATGTACACTGTAAAATGGTAAATATATATCAATATATGTAAAACAACACATCAAGAATGTTTTAAACAGAGGTAGAAGCATATTCATGCATACAATATTCGATAAGAAAATGATCACTCAAGGTTCAAATATGTCCTAAGTTTTAATTAAGAAACCATACAGTCCTAAGCTGAGTATTTCTTTTAATCTATTTCGACTATTAAAATGAAGATATCTCTTTCTTCTTTAATAGGCTTAGTTTTGCATTATCATTTTCCACAAGATACCATGTCTTCCTCATTTTCTCTCTCTCACTAGTCTGTGGTCATTCTGACTTCTTCATTACAAACACAGGAAACAGCAGTATACAACAAAACAAATAGACCTGTAGCCTGTTATCACTTAGGTTAGCAGAACTTACTCAGAGTCAGGACAAATATGTATGTCAACTGACATGAGATAATTTGCAAAGACAGCCCATTGAATCGCTTTCTTTGCTCTCAGAGAGCGGTGTTTTGTTCCACTCAGGTCTTCAGTTGATTGCATGGGAGAATACTATGGAGAACAATCTGCTTTATTCAGTATTCACACATGTATATGACAATTGTATTCTTTCAGAGGTGTTTAGAATCTGATTAAACCACATGTTTTTGCCATGGCTGCTATGAATCTTCCCATTGAAAATCATCATGCTGCATCATTTTGGTAACTATTTATCCAGGTCTCCAGTGTGGTCATGACACTATGAACTCCCGAGGCCATCAGAGGTACTAACCAAGGGGAAAGGGAATGTAAAGTCAACAGTGCAGTAGAGAAATGGTAACAAACAGTGCCATCCACAAACCATGACAGCTCTAAGTGTTCCTTAATAAGATAGTTCACAAAAATACTGCAAGACCTGAACACAATAACTGTAGGGAAGAACAGATGCAAGCATCAATAGGAGAGAAATACAGCTGCATTGTGGATGAGTCTTTCTTCTCTCTTGACCGAGTCATCTTTCTCTTCCAAGCTGTTCAAAACTCATGAGCGGTCAGGTGGTTTTCTTTGCCTTTAACATAGTCTAACACCAGCAGAAATACATGAAGAGGTACCTCCAGGGCCAGTGCCTTGTCTCAATATTCCTATGCTTCAGAAGTTATGGAATGCAGAAGATTTAAGCTTTCAGTGGAAACTAGCAGTAAACCAAATGAAGGAAAATGAAAGAAATGGGAAAAAAATGTGAAATATAAACTCTGACTTGGAGGAATTCAAAGGACCTCCCATACAAGGAATAGTTGCAATCATACGTTGCTTGGTTATGAGAGAAAATAATTTTGAAACATCATCATCTCAGTTATTGCATATACCCTGTGAACAAGAATGGGTACTATCTTCTCCTAGCAAGCAAAAATCATTATTAGGAAATAAACAGTTTTAGTATTAGGGAATGTTATTATCTGTCTGCTGCAGTAATCTAAAAGGAATGTGTGGTTTGGTTCCAGTTCTAACACAAGCATCATGTCTCTCCTGAAATTACAGTAAGGTCAGAAGCATCAATCTGCATGACGTTTCTAGTGTCAAGTAACGTGAATTTCCTGCAAGGAAACCAGCAGGATCAGAAAGAACAATGGATGCATTGTAATCTTATCTACAGTTCCTTTGATATAACACTATGAAATAAGAAAAATGCCATCATTATCTATATCTCACACAACTTTTTTTAACTTACAGTGCTGTTGAATAGTTATATTTAAGCTGAGTTTTCAGACCACAAGTTATTGAGATTTTCCTAAAATGTCTAATAGGAAAATCTTCATTCAAAATCTGCAAAAACCTTTCAACAGTACATATACCTGCAAACACATGTGTGTGCACACACACACAAACACATAAACATGCAATTTTATCACACTGAAAAAGCAATATCTATCAGATATGAGATGATGTAAAATATATTTTGAAAAATGCCTACTACTGGGTGATCTGTATAGTAACAACTATGATGGTTTTTCATTAAGACCCACATTCGTTCACATACAAGGAAATTCCTATTATTAATTCCTGTGGTATAATGCTCTTACACAATAAAGATTTGTCATGTGTATTATTTAATAAAATGCTGATTGTCCAGTAGCAAGGCAGGAAATATAAGCAGGAAAACCAGACTAGAAGAATTCTGGAAAGAGGAAAGACAGAAGTGCGGTCACCAGACACAGAGGAGGCAAAATGAGAATGCCTTGCTGAGAAAAAGTTACCAAGCCTCATGGGTAAACACAGATAAGAATTTTGGGCTACAAAGCAAAACATATATAGACCCACCTGGAAATTGGAAAAAGGCAAGATCGCCTGACAAAATTGGGAGCATAGGGCAGGTGGTAGAAGGAAGAAGAGAAGAGGAAATAAGGTGATATGGGGAGCGTTGAGGAGAACCTGAGGAAATGGGATAGTTGAGAAGGTGAAAGGACAGATAACAGAGGAAGGAAAAAGATATCTTGACTGAGGGAGCCATTTTGGGATTTTCAAGAAACCTGGCTCTATAAACATTTCCAGGAATCCACAAGGATGACCCCAGCTAACACCCTAAGCAATAGAGGAGAAGGTGTCCTAACTGGATTTGCCCTGTAGTCAGACTGATGATTATCTTAAATATCAACACAGAAGCTTCATTCAACAATAGAGGGAAACAGAGGCAGAGACCCGCATCGGAGCACTGGACTGAGCTTCCAGTTGAAGAGTGGAAGGAGTGAGAATATGAGCAAAGAGGTCAAGATCATGAGGGGTTCATCCACTGAGGCAGTTTGCGTGAGCTAATGGGAGCTCACCCACTCCAACTGAGCTGGGAATGAACAAGCATAGGGTCAAACTAGTCCCTCTGAATGTGGTTGAGAGTTGGGGCAGACTGAGGGGCTACTGACAGTGGTACTGAGATTTGTCTCTACTACATGTACTGGCTTTTTGGGATCCTATTCTATTTGGATGTATACCTTGCTCAGACTAGATGTAGTGGAGAGGGCACTGGACTTTCCACAAAACAAAGTGCCTTAACCTCTCTTTGGATTAGAGGGGGTAGGGTGGGAGTGGGTTGGGAGGAAGGGAGGGAGTGGGAATTTAGATTGGTATCTTTTTTAATAATTAAATAGAAAAATAATTATGGGCTAATTTAAATGGCAAGAGATAGTTCTTAATAAGTTTGAGCTAATAGAACAGACAGCTTATAATTAATATAAACCTCTATGCATTTCTTTGGAACTGAATAGCTGCAGAACAGTAACTTCCATCAAAAATTAATCCCTCATTTTTCTGTTTCTTTGGGTTGGATTTTTTCTGTGTATCTTAGATTTTCTTCAGATTCAAAGCAATCTTCCTGTGTGAGCCTCTGGGGTACTAACATTACAGACATTCTTTACCATACCAAGTGAATACTGTAATCTTTAGAGTTGTGCTTCTCAGCAATTAATAGTAGCCCCCTTAAAATGTCAAATATTTCATTGCATCACATACTTTAAAATTTATACACAACCAATGAATGTGAACTCTGGTCTTCTTCAAAAATTAGCATGTAAGAACAAAGGATTTGAGAAATCGTGGGATCAGAACATATGAAAAGGAGAGGGAAAAATGATACAACTCAGGTCTAACTAGACCTACTGCTCACCTCAATAATAACTCTAGAATAAAAATGACTCCTCAGGTATCCTTATCTGAGCCAAGATGGGTAGTTCTTCATATCACACCTTATAGGATGGTATCTTCTTGGAAAGTGGTGTGATGCTGCAGATAACTTTCTTAGTAGAAGGACATTCACTGAAGGGACAGGAATGGATAGGTATCAGTTAACAGCATTCTGAGCTCCTGGAACAAACATGCTTAATGGGTTGTGGTTTTGACTGCTTCTTCTGCATGCACACTGAAGAATCTTAATTTTGTTTTGGATTAAAGGTATTAACTTTGTACTAAATCCTCTTAGATTAAATTTCACCCCAGTGACCTTATAGTGATGTGCACAACTTCTATAAAAATGTTGCCTCCAAGTAAAATTATAGTAAGGGAAACTTGAGTTAGAATCCTTAATATATTTAGAAGCATATAATTTGCAGTGCACCTGTACAGAGTCTAGATATTGTAGTGAACATTAACATGAGAGAGTTTTTTTAACCTGTGGGTAAAGAAATGACCTCATAGAAATTCTTACTAAAGGTCTAATATTTGCAAGGACAGGAAAAACATATTCTCAAAGAGTGATATATCTGCTCCCATCTTTTGATTATACCACACAAGATTTTTTATTAAGATCAAGAGAAAAATCACTGTGTATGTTTGACCTAAGCAAAGATATGAGCTGACCTTTTAACTTGGATGGGTGGAATCTCACAGACTTCACCCTAAGATAAAGACATACAGGCAATTAACTGCTGCTAAAAGGAGGAGAACAATCCTTTTTAAGGATGAGTTCACTGATTACACCAATCCCAAATCCCAGAGCCAAATCCAGGTATAGCAGGCTGCATTTATCTATGTCTCTATGTCTATGTATATAATAAGACATAAACTTGAGGGAAAAGTAGAATGGGCATGAGGATTGTTGGACCGAGGAGAGGGAGGTGATAAATGACATAAGTCAAATATTCAAAATTAAAATATCTTACTTTATGTTATATACTGAATCTAGGCCTATGCTCATCACTTCCTTGAAAGCACTGCCTCTAATTTGTATATTTCTTCACCCTCTTTTTCTGGATCTAAACAGGCTGGTCTAAGACTAGCAAATAGTAATGCTTATTTCTTTCTAAACTCCAGTTTCTTCCAACAAAATGAGGATTAATAAACTGTCCTGCTAGCATTAAGGAAATTAATTTTGGTACTTTTTAATTTTTTTATTAGACATGAAAATCTTCCAAATTGTAGAAATTTGAGGAACAACTTTCTCTTGTGCCTTTTTATTTTACTAATTTATATATTACTCCCTGTTTTGTTGATATATACTATGACAGATATTATGTCAATTTAGGAGAGTATTAATGAGAACTTTAGCTTGTTGTAATTAGGGGAGAGAGGTGCGTGTTGTTTGTTCCCCGCACCCAGCTTCCAAGCCCCCAGCCACTGGCCCGCTCAGCGGAAGTTCTGAGAGGAGAAGAAGGAAGGGAGCAGAACCCCCAAGCCACCATCGCAGATGGATGCAGGTTAGACCTTTCTGGTAAGTCACCACGTGGTGACTTACAGACTTTTATAATGGGTTAGTTTAATTATGAGAGCTAGCCAGGAAAAGGCTAGTGATAATAAGCCAGGCAGAGTTTAAATGAATCCAGTTTGTCACGTGGTTATTTTGGGTGCAGCCAGCCGCTGAGCGGGCCAGCAGAATCCAGTTTGTCACGTGGTTATTTCGGGTGCAGCCAGCCGCTGAGCGGGCCAGCGGCTGGGAGCCTGGGTGCTGGGAACATACAACCCACACACCTCTCCTCTCTCCCCTATTTACAACATTAGCTCTCAGGCAAGAAGGATGAACTAATTCAAAGAATATGCATTATTCCCAATATGAACAGCAAAATGAAGATGAAACATCAAAAATTAATGATTACAAAATAAATGTGGCAAAAAGCAAATAAATATTGATTTTTGTGGGAAGAACAAAGAAAGGACTTTCAACCATTAATCAAAGAGTTGTTGTGAGGTCTTGTGATAAGGAAAAGGTGTGCTTAACACTTTGGACAATGTGTGGCATTAAAACAGGTGTTGATCTGGGTGTTGACTTATGAATACCCACCACAGTAACCTTGTTGTTTCAATATCCATGAATCTATCAAATAAGCCTTGGTTTAAATTAGAAAAAAAACCTTGCTAATGTCATGGTGCTGAGCCATCTGTATATGAATATTTAGTATTATTTTGTGGGGTGTCTTTCTAGAGGCATTAATATACAATATGACATCCATTCTTTGTTACCCCTATCTTTGTACCCACATTTTTCCTCTCATACTTCTAAATTACCATCATGTATTTTTTTAGAGACCTATTAAGGTAAATATTTCTTAGCTCACCCATAATTGCATTCATTTTATAACCTCAGATACCTTCTCTTTCAACATAAAAGATATAACCCAAGTATCCTTTTTCATCAACATTGGAATTGCTACCTTCCATGTACGGTTCCCACCTATGCACTAGGCTTACAAATCATTATTGAAAGGATAAGATTTATTTTAAATTAGTTCTTTAAAAGGGATCCTTATGCAACCAGAGGTGTCAGTTGATTAAATCCTAGAGGACACAGTCCTACAAGGGATTAATGTAGTCCTTGTGGGACTCCAGTATTTTAGTGAAAGAGATAGGTGATGTAAAACAAAGAGACATGTCTTTTCTCACTCTTATATAATGTCCTGTTTTACCATATCATGGTCTTGTGTTTAATCCCACCCTCATAATGCCATTTCTATAGAGCCTTCTCAAGAGGCTACCTCACGCCAGCATCAAATCTGTGGTCATTGCAGCCTGTGAGCTAAATAATACTCCTTTCTTTGTAAAATAGTTTCATAGGAGGAACGGAAGAGCTGGGACACAGATGACTCTGAAGATAATGATCTAGCATTAATGCATGTGGAAGAGAAGTAAATAATGAAAAGAGCAAAGGCAGACGATCCAGCAGACAATGCAGTAACTACACAGCTTCCAGTGAGATGCTTTTCAGAGTTGTGACAGTTTTAACACATCAGCATGGGTCACCAACAGTTCAATGCTGCTCTTCAGTTAAGGTGATTTTGAAGGAGATGAGAGCAAATGTTGTGTAGTGAAAACCTTTTCCTCACCTAAGACTCGAAAACTTTCATTCAAATGGTATCACAAAGATCTATGGTAGACATTTTTATTCTTTCTTTGCCCCAGTTTCTCATCAACAAGATGAAGATAAATAATCGGCAAGCTGGAAATGACAAAAAAAAAAAATCCAAGAACTGGCCTGGTCTTCAGGTTCAATGCAAGTATTCTTTGAAGCAAATACTCCAAACATATAAATGACCTCACATCAATTTAGGTGTTTTCTAAAATGATTATATTTATTATTTTCTTATTTCGTGTCATCACGTAGGCATGTATATGCCATCCTGTACCCATTCAATTCACAAACACCTTGTGAGAATCAGTCAGTTCTGGGGTCTGGTGGTTGACACTCAGAATTTTGGTTTTCAATGTATGTGGTAAGTGTCCATATCCACTAAGCTAAGTCATCTTCCTATCTCTTGATTTCAAATTTTATTGCACTGTGTGTGTGTGTGTGTGTGTGTGTGTGTGTGTGTGTGTGTATGGATACACTGGTCATGAATGACAAAACAAATGTCAGAAAGTCAGAGAACAACTTGTGGGTTCTTTTGTGTGTCTTTTCATTCTTTCTGTATGTTTCTGAGGAATTAAACTCAGGCTTTCAAGATTGATAGCAAATGACTTCACCCACTGAGCTGTCTTTCCTGTCAGCACAAAATCATCTCAATAAGCTATACCTACTTCAAATTATTAATACTTCAGTTTTGATAGCTGTTTTTTTCAGATAATAATTGTTCTTCAATTAACATTCTAGAGCCATTTTGAAATAAAATTTGTTTCCCAATGAAATGTGGCTTCGGTCAAAATATTAAAGTAAATGTATGAATGTTTAAAAACATTGAAAGCCTCTCTTGGGTATATTCCCAAGAGTGGTATTGCTGGATCCTGAGGTAGGTTGATTCCCAGTTTCCTGAGAAACATCCACACTGATTTCCAAAGTGGTTGGACAAGTTTGCATTCCCACCAGCAATGGAGGAGTGTTCCCCTT
>JAQHUG010000086.1:681818-703401 GCA_028555095.1 Dicrostonyx torquatus
GGTAAGATGGTTTTGAAAATTTCCTTGCCTTTAAACATAATCTGTCAGTTATGCTAGGCCTTAGCCAAAGTTGGTTGCTTCAACACTGCAAATGTGACTTTGGGTGATTGCCCAGGTAGCCAGCTGTCTCTGTGACTTGTTACATAATACCTTCTTATCAGTTAAACCAGACTTGGTCGTTCAGATAAAAATGACCCTGATAGGCTTAGAGGCTCTAATAGAAAGTATGGTCTTGTTGGAGAAGCTGTGGCCTTAGAGGAAATGAAGTTTAGAAGATCAAGCCAGACCCAAGGATTCACTTGATCTTTCTGCTGCCTAATGACCCAGATGTAGATAGAACTCACAGCTAGCTCTCCAGTCCTATATGTCTGAATGGGACTGTACTTCCACCATGACATAATGGACTAAACTTCTGAAATGTAAACCAGACTCAATCAAATGCTTTCCAGGGTTTCTGTGGTTATGGTGCCTTTCATAGGAATAGAAACCCCAAGTAAGACACCAAATAAATACATTCACACATAAAATCTAACCAATATCTATAGAGGTAAAATTGTTGACTTTGCATTGGTAAAAATAACAAATATGCTATATCTTTATCTAAATTTAAGTATCATTATCCACTTTAAGTTAAATTATAAAAATTGGAAAAATATAATCCTTGATCCATCATTCTCAGATATGTAATCTAATAATAGTATCAATAAAAAGAGGACATCAGAATTTAGATACAAGAGGCAAGCAAGACTTGATAACTCTTAAAAAATTAATGTGTGTGCATGTGTGTGTGTGTGTGTTATGTGTACATTCATGGCACTGAGTACATGACACCTTGTGGGAGATGGTTCTCTCCGTCTAGTATGTTGGTTCTAGGCATCAGACTTAAGTTGTCAACTTAGTACCAAGCACCATGATTCACTGAACCATCTTTGAACCACTGTTATTGACTTTCAATGTTGCAAAATAGACACTTTCCTGGTTTAGGTGATGTCCATTTTTATTTTACTCCTGCATATGATACAGTCTGTGAGTATAACCATAACAATTCTATTTCTCTACTCTGCCTCAGTTTCCTCAGTTGTAAAATAAGACAAGTAAAATATACCTTTAATGAGTTTTAGTAATGATTTATAATTGGTCATAATTATATTTAATGGATGCATTGCTATATTATTTTTCATTTGTCTGAATCCACTTAGTATCTAATAGCAAGATGCATGGGCATGGTTGAATTTTGAAGAATAATCAATAATAAGAGGAAATTGCTAAGGAATCTATCATATAGCCTATTAGTTATTTTCCTGATCTAACAGTTTAAAAATAATATGATTAAATACTTTTCCAGG
Organism: Dicrostonyx torquatus; assembly: GCA_028555095.1. Taxonomy (NCBI): domain Eukaryota; kingdom Metazoa; phylum Chordata; class Mammalia; order Rodentia; family Cricetidae; genus Dicrostonyx; species Dicrostonyx torquatus. The sequence continues at coordinate 683,165 of JAQHUG010000086.1, forward strand.
TCAAGGACATCTTATTAAGTAAGCAATGCCCATCCTTAATAACCACCTCAAAATCTGACCTATCATCATCATCAATATATATGAGCAGATACTAATGAATATACACAGTCAGTACATGAAAATATTAATGAAATAGAGAGTAGAATCCTATCATTAACTCATGTTATGAATTTGAACACAATTTTTGCAGTAGAGGGTCTGTGGTGGTCAATATAATATCACTTTACACATTTGGGGATAAATTCTAACTTAGAGAATTAGTGTGCTGAATTGGAAAGTTATATAACTAAAATTTCATTTTCTACTTTCCATTCTTAATTATGACTATATTACAAACATATTTCATAAGAATAATTTTAAAGTACAAAAGACAAAAAGAGGAAATCATCATATGAAATTCTGTAGCATAATTTTACACATTTTCAAAAGTTTCTCTCTACTATCAAAATCAAAGATTAGGTGCTCAAGAAGAATTACAACAGCAACAGAACAGAGTCTGTTCCTCTAGGTACACTGGGGACTGGCACATAAAGAACATGATCAACAATGTCAAATTCTGTCAAATAGGGTACAAACTTTTAATGAAATTAGCACTCAATGAATGTGACAAATTCACAGCCTTGTATTTAGAAGTCTGTACTATAGAAAATATAAAGGGAAAGGCTTTTAACATCTATTTACCCAACAAATAAATTTTTCAAATGCTTTTAATTTATTTGGTAAAATCCTTTCAGTTAAAGTTAATATACCTCTTTCCAAACACTGCTTGAATCATGGTTTAAAATTTGCGCATTGTTTTATTGTGAAAAAAAGAAAATTCCTCCATAGCTTTGAAGGCTATTATGCAAAATAGTTCTGGTGCCAGAACAATTCTTAAGTCTAGAAGATTAAGACAGGAAATGAATATGCCATTCTATAGCTTGTCTGTTGAAATCATGAACACATAGGTAGTGTGCACAAGATCTTCATAAGAAAGTCGTGAAGTTATGCACAAGGGAGACAAGCTGTTAGGAAAATGGAGATCAGCAGCGGTGAAGGGCAGAGAAAATAATAGGCAATACATTGATGGCATATGTGAAATTGTCAAAGATATCTAGTGATAAACAAGCAGTCAAGATAAATAATCACATTTTTATTCTTGATTTTAAACTACAGAGAACTAATCAAGTACAACAAGCAAATTAAATCTGTGATCTTTTCTCAGATAGTAATTTAAAAAGGAAATTCAAAGTACAAAAATTACCTTAGAACCAGGAATGCTGGTGATAGTCTAGAACCCCAACTACTCTCGAAGCCAAATCAACAGCATCACAAGTTACAGATGAGCCTAGGAAATTTAGACTCTGACTCAAAATGCAATTTTGAAAAGTAAAGCAATTATAAAGCAATTGTCTAGCATGACTAAGACTCTGGATTCCATCAATAGAACCATGCAAATGCATTGATGCATATATACAAACCATTTTAGAAACATTCATGGAAAGTAAAATCCATGGACAACTGTTGTGGAATATAATTTTAACTAGGCAAAGATGAGTTACACTAGTTTATGATGGAGAATATCAGTTTAACTGTGTAAAGGTGTATTACTTTTGTTTATGCTGCCTTTGTTTAATTATTGCAAGGTGTTGCATTTGCTTCACCTTGCCTGCCTTAGGCAGGTGTAATGAAAAAGTGACTGTAATGAAAAAACTGCAAGAAAGTAAGAAAAGGTAAAATGCCCTGAGGCAAAAGGTAGGTAAAGAGAAACAGGTTCATTTAAGTCAAAAGAGTTAGTCAGAAAGGTGCCTAAATGAGGCTGGACATTCAAGACAAATAATAGTTCTCTATGTCATGATTTGGGAGCTGGTTGGTGGCCCAAAAGAAAAAGGTTGGTACAAGCATCTCTAGTGATATTCACATGCCCCCTCAGAGACACCAACACAGACACAGACATAGACATAAACACATAATGAATAAATCATTTTTAACAGAATGTTAAGGCTGTTTTAAACTACTTATTAGTTTTTCATATATGTGAACAATAGTTCAAATATTTTACATATAAGTGAAATATACATGTGTTTATAATATTTAGGGTTATATATAATAACATATATTCTTGCATATTACCAATTCTTTTATTCTCAATTCCTCCAAAAAATGCATTCTTACACTGTTTTAATTTTATCAGGTTTCCATAACAAACTGCAATATGTTTGTTGTCTTTTAAATTAATACTAATTAATTCTTATATAATTGTTGAGCCCATACTTCCAAATTCAGAGTCAGACTCACCATGGAGTTTGTAATGAAGAATGCTTCACACTACTCTCTCCTCTTCTTCTGGAAGCTTCTGGCAGACCAATGTCTTCCTTGTTTTGTAATAATGTGGTCAGTCTTTATTTTTTCCATGTGTTTATGCGTCTGGTCTCTTCTTCAGAAACTTGTGAGTAGAATTAGAATTCCTTCTTGTCCACTGTAACCTCACGCTAATGAAATGACATCAGCAGTAAATGACTTTAAATTAAAATTACATTTGGAGCTTCAAAATAGAGATGAGTCACTATTGATTCCTTATAGTTTATAGCACTATGTTCTAAGTTTAAGCACAGATGCCACAAATCCACTGGGTTTTCTTTCTTCTCTTTCCTAAACAAAACTTATTACTTATTCAGCAAATAAAATTACAATCAACAATAGCAGGTCTGACTATGCAGGGCTTCCAAAATGTTGGGGTTGGACACTTGGATTAAAGTTCTGAAGCCTTTGTGCACTGTTTTTTTAAAGGTATATAAAGATCCAATAACCTCAGAAATCAATGCTGGAGTCTGTTCTGAATTTGTCATTGACTCAAATAAGAGTCATTATCCTAACATTCCTCTTTTACCCTCACTTCCCTCTTCTTCCCTCTCTCCCATGGCTTTCACTCTCAATTAATGTAACATTCTCATTTTATTTATTATCTCATGTACAACTGAAACAGTTCTCGGGAGCTATTGTAGCGTCTTGAATATATACCTAAGTTATTCAAAGATTACAATTCTGTACCATTATCTCACTATGGAAAGGTATCTGTGGTCCAGAAGTAAGACTATATTGTGCTATTGAATTTTTATTATTTGATAAGATGGTAGTCCAAACAATGTGGATGCTTTTAAGATATAAATTATATATTTACATATATAAGATATATTTAAAATATATTGTTATCACTTCTTAAAAAGACACAAGCATTGTTGCCTAGGTTCTATGCATTGTGAATTGTAGGCGGGTTTTCTTTGCTTTATGTCTAAAAGCCACTTATGAAGTGAGTACAAATATTTTTTTTTTCTGGGTCTGGGTTACCTCACTCAATATGATGTCTTCTAGATCCAGCCATTTGCCTGCATATTTCAAGATATCATTTTTTGGCTATGTAGTACTCCATTATGCAAATGTACCACATTTCCTTATCCATTCTTCGGTCAAGGGGCATTTAGGTTGATTCCAGGTTCTATCTATGAAAACCAATGCTGCTATGAACATATATCAGTACATGTCCTTGTGGTATGGTTGAGCATCCTTTGTGTATATACCCGAAAGTTGTATTGATGGGTGTTGAAGAAGATTGTTTCCTAATTTTCTGAGAACTCGCCACACTGATATCCAAATGGACTGTACCAGTTTGTACTCCCATCAGCAATGCAGGAATGTTCCCTTTACCCCATAGTCTCTCCAGCATCAGTTGTCTTCAGTGTTTTTGAACTTAGCCATTCTTACAGATATAAGATTAAATCTCAGACTAAGAGAGACATACATAGATCTAATCTACATAGGAAGTAGAAAAAGACACGAATTCCTGAGTAAATTGGAAGCATGATGACCATGGGAAAGGGTAGAAGGGGAGGGGAGAGGAAAGGAGGGAAGCAGAGAAAAATGTATAGTCAATAAAATCAATAATAAAACAGACAGAAGCATAATATTAGTAACATTAAACATTTTTGTTGTTGTTCAGACACTTTGTAAATTACCATAACTGTGGTTGAAACTAATTGACATCCGCAAAGGTATTTAACCCATAGGTCACCCTTGTCCTGTAGTTCACATAAAAAAAGTGATGACTTTAACTACTTGAGTCCACTGAAGTATCCAGTTCCAATTGGGTAGGGGTGCAAAGTAGAACTTGTGCTTTGTACAGCTCTCATCATTTTGTTAAACATCTGAAAGATGATGCCTATAGGATCCCTGTGGTATAGTTTTTCTTATCTGATTTTTTTCATTTTAATGTTCTTTTTATTTATTTTCTTTGTCTTTCACACCGTGCATCTCAATCTCATTTTTATTTTCCATCCTTTAATATCTTCCCTGTGCCCTTGTAATCCCCTTCCAATTTAACAGAAAAAAGAAGATCTTAAAAAAATAGAAGGAAATATTTTGTCATGGAAGCTGTAATATGACACAGCGAATCATGCAATAAACATTTTATCCATAATCTTAACTTGCAAGTGTGCATTGTAAGTGTCATTGGTCTGATTCTAGGCATGTTGTTTCTGCTTACACTACCTATGCTGGGCTTTTATTAGAACTCCTCTTGTGTATCCTGTTGTTACCCTGGATTGTGGAACTATTGCAGCTTTTGGTCTACAGGACCAGTCTCTTCATGTGCTTCCACAGATCAAAATGGGGGGATGTTGAGGTGGGCCAAATCATGCCCTGCTTCCAGGCCTGGGTAGTTTCTGGGATGGTCAGCCCGCCAGCTTTATCCTGGCACCACAAAGGTGAACTCTCCAGCATTGCTGGGCTAGTTCACCCTTGCAGGAATGAGCATGGTAAAGGTCTGGTTCTCTTGCTTTTACACACTCAGGGCTGGCTCTCTGACACCTGGACCATCAGGGCGAACTCTACTGTGTTGCCCAGACAAGGTGCAGAGAATGCTCCCCCAAGTGCTGCAATTGGTGATTGGCAAGAACAGGTCTCTTGCTAGTATGACCTCAAGAGGTGCAAGGGGTTGTACGTTTTCCTTGCCTACACCATGACATGGCTGATGAGGGTTCATGATCGTGAGAGAGTTCACCCGCACCCTATCAACAGGGTCAGTTAAGCTGAGTCAGCCAGGTGAGGATCAGGGCCCATTTTTCCAAGTCCTGCATGTAGTTAATATGGGGGAGGGCTAGCTCTTTTTCCCACCATAGATGACAGTCAAGATGGGAAAGGATCTTGCCCTCACTCTTTTGTGTTGTGGAAGTGAAGGGCAGGGCCTACATTCCTGAGTGCTGCAACTGGTAACAGGGCGGGTCTGCTCCCTCAACTGTTGCCTGTGGAGAGGGACAAGGGGTACACAATATGTAGAAGGTGTCCATCACTCATGGAATGACTTCACATTCTCAGTTTAATCTGCAGTATACAAATTTCATGTCAAAGTCAAGTTAAAAAGAAAAGCAGACAAGTCAGTAAAAATCAACTCAAATAGTAACTAAAAAGTACCATTTTGGTGCGGGAGAATTGTCTGTATTCTGTCAATCATGTTTTAAATAAATGCTGATTGGCCAGGCAGGAAGTCTAGGCGGGAAAACCAGACAGGAAGGAGAGGTGGTGCAAGGAGAACAGGGAAGATGGAAGTTCTTCCCGCATGGCTGCCAGTCCACCAGGATATAAGCTGCCTGCCAGTCCACCAGGATGTAAGCTGCCTCGCTGAGAAAAGGTACCGGCCATGTGCCTGGCATGGATAGGAACAATGGGTTAATATGGGTGCTGGTAGGAAGACTGAGATAATGGGCCAATCAGTTAATAACCTAATGTAGACCCTGTGTGATTTTCTTTGGGGCTTGTCGGCTGCGGGGTAGGACAGAAACCCCAACAAGCAGGACCCTCATGTTACATCACTTTCCTTATTAGTTTCAGAGATGGATTCATTATTCTGTGTTCTTTCGACTACATAAAATGGTACCTGTCCAGTTAATAAATTAAGTTTATCTAGATTCACAGATGGGCGTAAATCCAGAAGATCATCTTCTTCACTTGCAACATTCATGGTATAGACTTCGTCAATGATGTGTCCCCTGCAGAAACAGACTCATAATAACACAACCTCTACTTTTTTTTCCTAGAAAAGTACTGTAGATGCCTCTATCTGATGCTGCTACCAAGTGTTCTGGTTCTTGCCTCTAGAGAAACAGACTGGCCTCCAGTAGCATGCTCCCTGTTAGCAAACCACTTTCCCAGAAAGCTGAAATTACTGAAGAGAAAAACAAATATGGAAATTTTTGCTTGAGGTAACTTCTTAATGTTATTTTCAAATGAGAGTCTCTGACTCAAGAAGAGTAAATTGTATCCTTTTCTTCTAATACTTTCATTGTTTTATAATTCTTTCCCACTTTGGTCAAAACTCAAAGCAAATGGAGCTTTCAGAAAGACCCCCATTCTCTCATACAAAAGAAAATATGGTAGATTGCTTATTCATACTCATTTATAGACACTGTTGATTCCTGATTGATTTCTAGATTTTTCCTACTACTTCTAACAATTTTGTTAGCTCATTTGGCTCCTATTTCTATATAAAGCGTCATACATTTTTATTTGTCATTGTACCTTCTATATATGACCTTTGATCCTTCTATATATGACCTTTAATTTGTCCCATCCATATGTAAAGCACATTCCACTCTTTTTGTTAGAGTTTTCTACTTTGTTGATATATAATTGACAAATATATATATATATATAATATTTTAATGACTATTACATGTAAGGTCATGAATTGACAAATACATAAATTAGATTCTATATCAGCGCTCTTATTAAAATTACTGGAATTCAATGTTCTCTGCAAATTATCACCACATCAATTCTACCCAGCATCCATTAGCTGTTTTACTAAAGTCTAAATTTCAGAAGTTTCGAAAAGATTCATATGCTCACAGCACAATTCAAAATGTTTTCTCCTGTTATTTTTCCATATACTTCATCACCACTGTTTCTGCCATCAAGTCAACTTTTCCCAAGTTCTTTCTCAGATGCTGGTTTTGAAGGAACTTTTAAATGTTTCTTGGATTACAGGAAACAGCATTGTGTGACTATTGTCACAGGTAATTTTAAAGTGTATTCTTACTCTCTTTACATTTTCTTTGTTTAAGCCACAACCCCAGTAGCAGTCACTTGTCTTTGAGTACATATGAACAATGTATATTCATAGGCTTTACCTCAGACTTAATGAATATTAATGAACATTGATAAAAAGGACTGGGCATTTTCGTGTTTAAGAGCTGTAACTTATTACAATAGACATTAAATATTTACAAGTCTTGCCTTAAAGCATCTTAAAAGGCAAACTTCACTCTTTAAGTGATTACATGTATTTCATCTTATTCACTCTGATTTCTGATATGTAGGAGTAAGCCCCGTGTACTTACAAATGAACTTCCTGTTTTCATTCTGCTGTCACTTTCCTGGCAAAATGCCTTTTCTCATCAGAGTATTTGTAATCTGCATACGCTATGCTTCACAGTTTATTTGACCACATTCTGTAACAGGACTCCATCAACATGTGTTGAAAGATGTCCCACAATTTCATAATGAAACATACTGTTATTCTAATCCCAAAGGAATGTCATCTTCTTATCAAATAGAGCCTGTATTTCTACTGTAATTTTTCTTTTACAATATTTTAATTGCTGTTAACTTTTCCAAAGATTATATTAATTTTTTGTGACTCATCAAAGTAGTATGCACAACTTCTGATTTTCAGAATGAGCATTACAGTGTCTGATTAATGTAGTGGCATTTTCTTTGTATTTTAATAAGTAAATCCTGCCTGAAGATCAGAGAGTAAAACAGCATTACTGGCCAGACTTACGAACCAGGCAGTGGTAACACACAGCTTTAATCACAATAGCCACACTAATTGCTATAGAAACCAGGCAGCGCATGCTTTCAATTCTAGTGGGGGCACACCTCTAATCCCAGCCCTAGAAATTATAAAATGGGAAGAGACATCTCTCAGTCACAGTCTCATTCTGTGATTCCTGGAGGCAAAGGTAAGAGCCAGTGACTGCCTGCTTTGCTTTTCAGATCTTTAGGGTGAACCCCAGTTTCTGTCTCTGAGTGTATATTAATTGTGCTTTATTCTGATCTGCAAATAACTCTTGCTAGATAGATACTTAAATATTGATTGAATATTAGTGGTGCAGGGTCACTGATGTCCAATAAAAACACAGTTAAAAATGAAGGTGAGTGATTTTGCTAGTAGCTTTAGACATTACTTATAAAGATGCCATAATATTGGGTAACATGTCTCTAAATAAAATTCCTCTCTGTTTTCTTCTATATTAAGTTCTTTACCACTTTTGAAAAGATAATGCCAAAGACTTTCCAGCTTATATGTGTAATTCCTAAAGAAGAAAAGACATGACTTCTTTCCTTTAAAAAAGTTCTGTATAAATCTTTGATTAGAGAATATTGAGAAATACTGAAAATTTAAGCCCATGCAAATTCTAATCATTGTGGTCAAGGAGAGATCATGGTTGAAAAAAACAAAGATTTTGTTTGTTTTGTTTTATTTTCATCCTTGCATTAAATGTAAGGCAGGCTTTTGCCAACCATAAATAACACAGTATTGGGTTGAGAGACACAGCAAAACTTTCAGAATAAATCATTTCTTCAAAGGTCGAAAGGTAGAAAACTATTAAAGCAGAATCCTGAAGACTTAGCCCAGCTGGAAGAGCATTCCTGCAAAGGTGGTCGTAGTTGTATACAGTTATGAACTGTAAAGAAACAGGAAATGCAAACCATAAAGGGGTCAGTATAGTAAAAGCAAAGATCACATTTTAAGAGGATCACAAAAGAAAAAGCAAAGAGTCAGTAGTGTCCAACAGGTCTTAGGCTTGATATAAAGGTGTTTTGGTTATTTTCCTCTTGAGAAACATGATTAATATATCTCCTTTTCTCAAATTTAACTTTTTGATGATTCTCTGTGGATGTCACATTATGAATCTTGCTCACATTCATATTCCTGCTCCTTGTCATCCACCTTTATCATTGCACAGTCCTCCTTCCAGGATAAAACAAGATAAAATTTAAAAGAAAATAGAAAAAGAAAAGAAAAATCTTGTCGTGGAAGTTATACTGTGACGCACAGTCTTTTAGTCTATATATTATTACTTTCAAGTACTGGCTGCATTGAGTCATTGTTCTGGTTTGAGGTCTCTTTTTTTTCTACATCATCAATACTGGGTACTGAGTTGGCACATCCCATCATCCACACTATCTATGATCTTCTGGAACTCATAAAGGGGCTGGTCCTGAAGACCCAATTTACCAGATTCCTATGACACAGGACAATATTGTAATAAATATTTCAAATTACTGTTTATTGCTTCTTAATAAATTACTAAATATTTTCCAGATTAAATTAGCTCTTACATTCTTAAAGTTCTCTTGGTTCCTGTGTATGAATGTAGCTCCAACATCCTCTATTGAAAGTATCTCAGATTTTGATCAAGGTATCCAGTGAGCCACTTTCTCTTCTGGTCTCCTAGGAAGCTTCCAAATTCATTTAAAAAATGTCAGTATTATAGCCCTTCCTCATAATTGCAAACATGTAAGTATCCTGTGGTTAATAGATGTCTATTCTCACTTCCAGGAGAAAGCGGGCAGTTTTCTATCATATGATCTTGGCACATGCCTTTAAAAACTCACAAATCTCTTTTTAAAGACTTTTATGTTATGAAGTCTGATGTAACCATACTCATTTGACATTTAGGATTTTTATTATTATTTTTATTTATTCTGCTCTCATAAAAAACACCCTGACCACAGCTTCTCCTCTTTTCACTCTTCCTACTCCCTCCCCTATGCCCCTTCTGTGCCAGATCTACTCCTGCCCACTACCTTGACTTCCACCAGAAATGAGCAGGTCCCCCCAGGGACTCAATAGGGCACAATAATATCAGACACAAACCCATATGTTAAGACAACACAGTAAGAGGAAAGGGTTCTGACAGTAGACAAAAGAGTCAGACACAACCCAGCTCCCACTGTCAGGAGTTCACCCAACACACCAAGTCAATGCCATCACATATATGCAGAATACCTAGTGTAGACCCATGCAGGCAATCCCCATCAAAATCCAACAAAATTCAGACCTTGAAAAGACAATACTCAATTTCATTTGGAAAAACAAGAACAACAACAAAAAAAAAACAGGATAGGTAAAACAATCCTGAAGAACAATAGCACTTGCAGAGGTATCACCCTCCCTGATTTCAGACTGTACTTCAGAGCTATAATAATAAATACCCAAGGACGCTGACTTTAAAACAGACAAGTTGACCAATGTAATTGAATGAAAGACTAAGACATAAATTCATACACCTATAGACATGAAATTTTGATAAAGGATCCATATATAGATAATGAAAAAGGAAAGCATCTTCAATAATGGTGGTAGTCTATAGTCTAACTACATCTTCCCATGTAGAAGAATGCAAGTATATCCTTGTTTTCACCCTGTACAAAATTCAAATCCACGTGGATAAAAGGCCTCAACATAAATCTATATGCATTTAAGCTGACAGTAGAGAATGTGGGGAATAGTCTTGAATGCATTGACATAGAAGAGAGTTTCCTAAACAGAACACTATAGCACATGTATTAAAATCAACAATTAAAAAGTGGGATCTCATGAAACTGAGAATCTTCTGTAAGGCAGAGGACACAGTCAATAAGACATTTGATTATTTCTAAATCAGCAAATTTACATTTAGTTGTACTTAGTAACTCACTTTGGCTATGACCATTTACTCTTATTTAGAGGCAAAATGATTCCACATATGTTGAAGAGAAGATAATACTAATTTATTGGGTTTCCCAATTTTACTAGAGTGTGTAATAGCATTATGCTAGTTGGGTTTTTTTATTCATTACTTTTTTCATGTGAAAAATAGAATTTCAGACTTCTTCATTCCAAGATGGTACCATTATTCTGAAAAGTTAGTAATAGAATTTACTAACTGTATAATCTCACTCCATACCAGAATGAATGAAAGTAGTCAATGATATGGCCACTAATACAAACACATACTTAGTCTCAGGAAATTATTACTCACACAAAGTACACATGTTTGACATTCATTCATCAACAAAAATATTTCTTTTGACCACATGTATGTATATATATATATATATATATATATATAATGTAAGTATGTATGTATATATATGTATATATATATGTATGTATGTATGTATATATATGAAATTAATATGAATGAATTTTGTGAAAATTCAAGTGTTACTGCTCTATCTCGGTCAATGGGAATTTCCTGAATATTTAGTCAGAAATGATAATGATCAGAGGTGATACCTCTGAAAGTTCTTTATTATGCAGAATTATTTTAGCAATCCTGTTTTTGTTGTTGTTGTTGTTTCTATATAATGTTGAGTATTGTTCTTCGAAGGTCTCAAATGGCCAAGGAACACTTAAAGAAATGTTCAAAATCCTTAGCCATCAGGGAAATGTAAATCAAAACAACTCTGAGATTCCATTGTACACCTGTTAGAATTGCTAAGATCAAAAAACAGAGGTGACAGGTCATGCTGGAGGGGATAGGGAGCAAGGGGAAGACTCCTCCACTGCTGGTGGGAGTGCGAACTTGTACAGCTGCTACGGATATCAATATGGAGGTTTCTCAGACTACTGGGAATCAATCTACCTCAAGACCCAACTAAATCACTATTGGGCATATACCCAAAGGGTGCTCAGTCATATTATAAGCGCACTTGCTCAACTATGTTTATAGCAGCTTTATTTGTAACGGCCGGAACCTGGAAATAACCTAATTGTACCTCAAATAAGGAATGAATAAAGAAAATGTGGTTCATTTACACAGTGCAGTATTACTGTTAAAAAAAAATAGTGGCATCATAAAATTTGCAGGCAAATGGATATACCTAGAAAAACAATCATCGTAAATGAGGTAATTCAGACCCAGAAAGATAAATATGATATATACTCACTCATATGTGTATATTAGGTGTCAAGCAAAATATAATTATGCTACAATCTCTAGATCCAGAGTAAATAGATAATGAAGAAGGTTCAAGTGGGGGCACCCAATCACCCTAGAAAGGGGAAATAGAAAAGATTTTAAAAGTGGACTACAGTGTTGGTGGAGATGACATGATGATTGTACACTATTGATAATTTTTTTTTTTTTTTTTTTGGTTTTTTCGAGACAGGGTTTCTCTGTGGCTTTGGAGCCTGTCCTGGAACTAGCTCTTGTAGACCAGGCTGGTCTCGAACTCAGAGAGATCCGCCTGCCTCTGCCTCCCGAGTGCTGGGATTAAAGGCATGCGCCACCACCGCCCGGCTCACTATTGATAATTTTAATTACCTAAAATTTCCTGTAAATATTTTTTGCATGAACAAATACACATAGAATTCTAAGACATTGTTATTTTTTCTAAACTATTATAGTTTATATTATAGTGAGTTAAATGTTTTTAAAAGTAATAAATCTTGACTTGTCAATTTCTTTAACAATTACAAAGGCATCTGGAGATAAGATAAGGTATGAAAACCATGAATTTCAGACCTATGTCGGCCAATGTTAAATTCTCAGATCTTCATCTGACTTATGTGTTCTTAGAAACTTAGCTAAATATCAAATATATAATTGTAAGAGATTCTGAAGTATTATTTTAGAGAGAATATATGTCTAAAATATACAGAAGTTTTAATCCAGGTTGAAAGTATATGAAACACAAAGGGCATTTTCCTTAAGACTCAGCACTATGACTAATACAGCAAATATTGATTGACTGAAGACTTCAACTTATGATTGCTCATTATGAACCATTCTTTAAAGAAGAAAATAAGTGGAATAATCATTGACTGAGTTGAAATTGAGATTCTTTGTGAAAAACATAAAGACTATAAAGGAAAAATTGGAAAGTAACCCTTGCTGCTCTTTGAGTCATTTACAAAATATAATAGTAAATACACCACTTTGATATTTCAACGCATGTATTGATTCATTTATTCACTGAAAGTATAATTTTCTTCTTGTTTTTTACCTTTACCACATCTTTTTAAACAAAGTATTTTTAAAAGTTCACAAAAAATACAATTTATTTTAATGTCATAAATTATTGCAGAAAGAACACAGTAAAGGCTCTGTCTATGGTACAGCTTCCTGGTCAAATACCTTTCATGTTTTAGCCATTTTCAGAATCTGGGCACATTTTACAGTCACTCTTATTTTCATTTCCTCATTTGTAGAATGGGAATCACACCTCAGACTTTATGGGCTGATAGAGATTTGAGTTCCTGCATTTTATATGCACAATACCTATGTCTAAATTCATTTTGTTTATTAAACTCTAGCTATTAGTATATTTATCATTGTCATAATTCCAGAATGTGAGAATTTAAAGGAAAATCCCATGACCACAGAGATTTTTGTTATTGAAAGTGTATAAAAGTCATTTGCAAGATTCTCACTAAAACAGAGTCAGAGAAAGACCTATTTTCCAATTGTGTTAATAACAGTGTTTGTCTTAGAAAAGCAGATCTCTTCTTGCCACTTAGCTTTTGTAACTATTATCCCAAATAAAACTCCTACAGGAAGTGTGCAAAATGATGTGCGAGTTACTGTGACTGATAACAACTATACCTCTTCAGTAAATTTTATAACTGATGTTTCTGGATCTTGCTGCAAATAGGTTGTTTGTGTCACAAAATCACAATTCAGAGAAAGCCCTTTGACAGAAGACACAAGACTTCCAACGAATGAATGCAAACAATAAAAATCATCAGTCAGCACAAAGTTTCTCGAACTTTAGAGTGTATCATTACTGCCTGCCCCAACTGCTTGTTAGACTGACCGAGAACTAGATTAATGCAGCAATATTTGATTGCATATATTTTACGCAGAATCTAAGATTTACAGGAGAGTGGGAAAATACCTCGTTTTAGTATGGATGGTGAAAATACGCTTTACTATTTCTTCTCTATGTGTCTGTATGTGTGAGAGTATCCGTGTGTGCCGTGTGTGTCCATGAGTGTGTGTGTTTGTGTGTATGTGTGTCCATGCATGTCAATGTGTGTGTGTGTGTGCACGCGCGCACACACCCTCATAGGGGTGTCTCTATCTTTCTTCTATATAAAATATTAGTCATATGGATAATCTAGAGAAATATGAAGTGCTTTTACATTTGCAAATATTATAAGCCAGCTTATTCAGCTAAAATGTCATCTCAAACTGAAATATACTGTATCATAGAAGATATAAAAGCATCCTAATGTTTTTATGCATAGTATGCAGGTTAGTGGTTCATACATATATATGTTCATAAAGTCATAAAACTTTTAATGCCTGTGGGAGAAGTTGTTATGATCTCCCTTGTCCTCTTCCCTGGGCTAATTGATTATTTCCTCCCTCTAGGAGCAGTAGTAAAAGACTTGTGGGTTCTCAATTTTGAAGAGGTCCACACTCAAGAATGTGTAGGAAGTTATGCCCAGTAGTGTGCAAAATACAGTTCATATCAACTTGTATGAACCAATTATTGTCCTCCTGCCACGCACTGAACATATCATGATGTTAGGACCTGTGGTAACAATGTGTATTTGAAACAGAAAATGATATGTTCTGTGAATCAGAGGGTTTTGTTTTATTTATTTATTTATTTATTGCAGATTGTTAAACATTTACCAGTTTGTTTTCTTGTTTGCCATTGCATCTGTGATCAATGAGTAACTTGTACAGAAAGCAAAGGTCCAATTTTCCTGCCTACTGTGTGTACTTTGAAATACTTCATATGCTAGAGTTTCAGTAAGACCCGCCTGGGTCTTAACTTAGGCAAAAAAATGATGTTTTGCTGTACATTGTTTCAAGCTCTATTCTGTTTTGCTTACACTCTTGTCACTTTAAGGTAGTTCTAAAATAATTTACTCAATAAACCCGTTGCTTGAAAATTCCAATTTTGATAATTGCATCCCAGGAAATCAACCTGAACCATGCTCCTATTGGCACATGTGATTTAGAAAGTGTACACTGAGAGAAGGTGAGATAGCAGAGTTCAACTTAGGAGCTTGGCTTACTTCCTTCCATTGCTTGAATCCCAAATCCTGGAGGACTGAAACAAAAAAAATCCTGAGTAAAAGATCACTCTGTCTGGACCACAGAGAAAAAAATCTGTGTTAAAATCAAAACTAAACAAAAACAAAATTTGCAGCAATAGAAGATAAATAGATAGTTAAATGATAGATGGAAGGTAGACAGGTAGGTAGACAGGCAGATAGATAGATAGATAGATAGATAGATAGATAGATAAGCAGAATAGATTGATAGGTCAGAAGGATGCATTGGCGTTATCTGTGATACAGTCTACTGTGACATTTACTTCAGTCACACCTAAGAATATTAGTTATATATATATATATATATATATATATATATATATACCGTTTGCTGAGGCATTTCTAAGTGCTTTGACAGGGTATGCTGGGAACATCATATTAGTCAGCACAATATATTGCTTGAGAACATGGGCTCTGGTTCACAAAGCCTAGGTATAGATTGTTTTATCATTTACTTGACCTTGAATAAGTATGTTTTCCTATTAGCAAAATAGGCATGGTACACTTATATCAAATGGCTGTTTTAAGAATTCATCTGCAAAGTGAAATAAATGCACCATTTAATGTATTTGAGTACTTCTAGACTAAATATTTGTTGCAAGTCTCTAAATGTGGTAAATAATACATAGCATGATTCCTGGCACCTTGACCCTCAGTAGTTACCATGGTCATTATCCACTACTGCAGTTTGACTGGCACATTATTAACACTTAAAGTTATTTGGGGAAAATATTGAATATTGAGATAATGAGCTAAGTTCAGTCCCTTTCACAAAACAACTATTTAGCTAGATTTGAATAGTTTTCATTTTGCAAATAATAAACATATTTCTACAAGGAACATTTCTGGAGATTTAGTTACCCTAGGAAATAGTGGAAAAGAATGTGGGCAGAATACAAACACAACAAATTCCTAAGGAAAATGCTAGGATTTCCATGAAAATATCAGATAAAAAAGAATCTTAATTATGTCTAAGAGATAAGTAAAGACTCATCTTTGTATATACCAAGTTATGCTTGTGAAAATTGCTATATGGAAATCAAGAAAGGGTAACACACACATACACAAAAATAAACACATCTTTCTTGTTCATCAAAATCTTGAGATCCTTAAAATCAGGTTGATATGCCAAGTCAAATTGAGAGAAATTTTTTTTTTCTGAGAATTGAGTAGCACAGAAATTTGTTTCTTGGATTGGAAAACCTCCTTCTGAGAAATATTTAGCTGCTAGAAAGGGAAAGGGAGGTCAAAGCAAAAATTTTGTTCTTAAGCAGTATTTTTGAGAGTAATATATGGACAGAGAGAGAGAGAGAGAGAGAGAGAGAGAGAGAGAGAGAGAGAGAGAGAGAGAGAGAGAGAATATTACCTAGATCAACACTGTGAAAGTTAAGTTTATTGACAGTGGAGAACACAGCAGGAGAATCCCAGCTTCAGCAAGGTGGATTGCATGTTACTATAAATAGAAATATAATAAAAGGAAGTGGAGAACTCCCTTTTGCCTTCCATGGCCTCTACAACTGTCAACCTTCCTTATCCAAGGAAGAAAATATTCTTCCACCGTTTAACTCTCTTTGCTACAGAGTTTATACACTCTGTATACAACCTACACCTCCATCACCTAGGCGAAACTAGGCACTTCAGACCACCAATTTGTGCATATTAGTGCACACGCAACTAAACACGACCTCACTAGTTGATACTTGAGAAACAAACTAACAAACCAAACTGCCCTTCAGTTTCCGTCTACAGCTAAGTTTGAAACATGCATTGAAGTTCGCATGTATTTTTTTCTCTCTTTTACACAATGATCACAATCAAAATCCAGAAAGAGCTAAGTGTAAAAGACTGATTCCTCCAAAGGACTTGCGTGTGTCAGTACTCTGCCCCCTTCTCTGCACCCCCGATTGTCTTGCAAATAACCAGTGAATAATATTCACATTGTCAAGTCACCTGAACTTCCTATATTGTATTTCTTTATTGAAACTGAGAGTACACAAATAGCGTCATTCTTGAAAAGAGATAATGTCAAAAGGGTGGGTTGAATCATGGGTCTACAGTAAGCTCTGTTAAACTCTCATTAGTGTCCTTGATACATTCCTCAAGTTCATATTGTAAAATGTTCTTCTTCTGTTCATTTTTTCCATAAGGAAAAAAAAGACAGGCAGTGGGAAAGCAACAGATTACCGTCTTAACTAGTTAGACTTTCTCTTCCTGTCCTGGCGACCTTGAAGCTGTTGGACTTTCCAAAGCCAGTGCGGCTGTCCTGATGAAAAGCAGCTAGCCTCACCACATTCATGATGCACTAACCATCTGGAACCTATTAAGAACGCTACACAAGGATCACAGCTGATTGCTGAGATCCTGAAGCTAACGCCACAACCAGGACTCTTAGATTATTCTTCATCCCAAGCAGGAATGCAGTGTAGGTGACCCTGTAACCATTCATACCCACCTAAGTCATAGCGAGAGCAGCTATCTTGGTGGCAGAGGACAGGGCCTGCTATGACTGGTGCTAAAAAAATCAAGATCATGATTGCTCCAAAAACAAGTGTTTGTGATTTGTGCATGCGTTGACGTCTGTTTAAATGGGTGGCTCAGGTTAAGCTGCTGAGTCAGAGAGCAGGGTGCTTTCTGAGCTGTCTCCTCTGTGCTGCTGCTTCAGCCTGACCAGTCATGCAGGCTGAAGATGTGGCTTGAGAAGGAAGCAGCAGAGACAAGAGATTAATGCCTTGGAAAAGGCAGGGGAGCGCGGCGGCAGCAATAGATGTAGTTCGTAGACCAAGCTGTGAATTGCTAGAAGCCCCTGAAGAAGAAGCAGCAGAACCAGTTCCTGAGCAGCCATTGGAAAGAAGGTGAGAGAAATTGCAATACAGACTGAGCAGCAGAAGGCCTAGGCTGAAAGACACGAGGAACAAAGGACCCATAAAAGGGCCTGGCCATTGCATGAGTTCCAGGAAGCACTCTACAACAGCAAGTTTTTAGCCCACCCCTTCCCCCCAAGCCAAGTGCTTTAAGAATGGATGTTTTCTGGCACAGGGTAGAGGAATCACGAAACCGAGGCCCATTCAAACACAAGAACCGTAACTTCTAAGAATATGAGACCTGAAAACTGAGCCTTGATAGAGAACATTTAACCCATATTGCTGCATCTGCTTGCCAACTGTGACTGCTCACTGCTACCAAACACCAAAGAAAAGAGTTGGTGCAAAATACAAATCCCTGGGAACAAAACAACAAACAAAATCGTGTGGGTGGAGAGTGATGTAAGATCTAATTCCAGGAGATAAAGCTTGAAGCCTTTAGAGAGTCAAGGAGTTTGTCATTGGCATCCATATTTCCTCACTGAGAACACAATGCCCTGAATTCTGTTAAACTGAGACTGGGATTTATCTCCTTTTGTTTCTAAAAATTATATCCTGAGTTGTGATTCATGAGTGTCAGTGTTGTTGTACCACATGAACACCTAGTTTCTGAACTCCCAGGGACCATCAAGAGGAAGATGTGATCATGAACTATGCAAAGATGCTACTACCATCACTTAAAATCGCTCTAGCCTTTGCCAGACAGACAGGTTTTTGTGTCTTCAGCCCTTGACGTCAGTTTTATCCTATGTGTTTCCTTGAATTTTATCCCAATACTTTTACTGAGGACTGGTGGGAAAAAAGTAGTCATAGGATGATAGAATGACCAACTCTACCTCCTAAATTGTGTGATCTACTATTTCTAAAACATGTGCTTGTTTAGTAACATGTTCTTTTTGTTGGTTTGTTTGTTTTTGAAAACAGGGTTTTTCTGTAGCTTTGAAGCCTGTCCTGGAACTATCTCTTGTAGACCAGGCTGACCTCTAACTCACAGATATCCACCTGCCTCTGCCTCCTATGTGGGGTTAAAGGCATGCACCAACACTGCTTGGCTTAACATGTTCTTTTTTTCATATCTCTCTAATCACAGATTAAAAAGTAAAATTGAGGATTTTGAAGGACTTATTAATATAAACAAAGAAGGAAAATGTCAGAGCCTTGAGGAATAATGTCCCTATACAGTTTGGGTAATATCTGCATTTTTAAATGTTCCTCTCAATTATTCAGTACTATTTTCTAGGAAGTATAGTATTCAGTGACTGCCATTTAATAAATTATGTGAGTAAACATTGTACAGATTTTTCACAGCCCATTTTGATAAGAAAATTCTCTTTTTAAAGAAGTTACTGAATTGCTAATTTAAAGGGGTATGACTTCGTGCCAGATTCATGATAACAAAGGAAATTTTAGGCCAAAGGAAGGTCATAAGGGTAAAAACTGTGTTGTTTCCAAGATAATAAGCTACTTCAAAAGCCCTGAGCCACATGTCCTTCATTTAGATTGTATAAACCCTGGACAGTTTTAGTTTGGTTTTTGGCCAGTGAAATCATTATCTGTCTCAGATAGCATCCCTCCCTCTTTTTTTGTACTAAAAAATTAGTTCACTGACACTGACCATGGCTTGTTTAACATAGGTCTTTGTTTCACTTACCCTTCTGCTAAAGATGCCACAGCCAGACCCTTCTTTAAAATCATTAAAAGCAGACATATCTGTTCTAAGAACTGGTTTTATTATGCAGTTTAACTACAGTCACTGTAAATGCATTGCACAGAAATACTATTTTTAAAATATACATTAAGTGCTGGGGAGATGCCTGGTGAGTAAAGACAACTGTTGTCAAGTCTAAGAACTGAGTTTGATCCTGATCCTCATATGATAGAAGGAAAGATATCCTCTGACTTTCACACACACACACACACACACACACACACACACACACACATGAGAGAGAGAGAGAGATTACAAAAATTATTTAAGATAAAATAGATATGAAATCTAAAAATAGGCTCAAAATTGTTTATACAATATATAGGCTAAATGTATGTCCTCAAGTCCCAAAGTGGCCCTTTGTCCATGATGTCTCAGGAGAAAATATTGGAGGAAGCAAGGGTTTTGTAGGTTTTAAGGTTGGGGTCCCATTCTAAAATGCCTTATACTACAGATAAAAAATTATTTAGTATATATGCACATGCATAGACCTCTTTATCTCTGTGTCTGTCTCTCTGTCTCCCTCTGTCTCTGCCTCTTTCTGACTCTCTCTCTCTGTCTCTCTGTTTCT
>JAQHUG010000086.1:706444-722486 GCA_028555095.1 Dicrostonyx torquatus
TTTCAAGAATAAATTTTTGTTTAAAAACAATTTTGTTATGAAAAAAATCTCTAAATTTTCTTGTTAATTATGCCAAGAAACATCATATTACATTATTTTTAAAGTTTTATTACTTTGTGTATGTGTGTATGTCTGTGTGTGTGTGTGTGTGTGCGTGCATATAACACTTGTAGATACCTATAGAGGCTATAAAAGGTGTCTAATGCCCTGGTTACCAATTGTCATTCCAAGTAGTATTTGGGGAGCTGTACTCTGGTCCTCTGGAAGGGCAGAAAGTGTTTTTAATCACTGGGCTATCTGTCGAGCACCACATAAAATTAAATTTAAAACCAAAATTAAAACCAATCTGTATCATCCAATTTATCCATTCTCATAGTAAAATAAGAACTACACTACAAAATGTAGAAATAATTGGGAATAGAAGCTATTTGTCATCTTTGTGTGTTGAGTGGTTTTATTTACACACACACACACACACACACACACACACACACAAATATTTGAACTTCCCTATTACCAGGTAGTTTGTTTCACCCACTTTACCACTGAAACCCTGAATTATCTCTCAGCTTCTCCATCTGTGGGATACCTGCAGAAGAATGGAATTACTCCATAAGAGCATGCCATGTAAAATCTCCTATGTCTATTATTATTTTCATCTTTTTTAGTTATGAGTCGGACTTTCTATTTTTAATTCTTTTTTTGAGTCTGACTCAACTCTATTTAATTCTCTCTGGTCTATTTATTCACTGATGGCACATGTAACTTTTCACCTGAGAGCCAAGCATAGAATTTACTGCCACCTGGAAAGCAGATGTGCCCAGCTAATAGGGTCCCCCTTCTGCTCTCAATGGCCCTTCTCTTATGAAGGGCACTTGCCACAGCTGAGACACACTTTCAAGGTGACAGGAAGCCCCTTCTGGTAGAGGACATGAGACTCATAATGGGAAAGTAATCCCACCATAAAATTACTGCCACAGCGAGTAGATTAATGACAGTAATGTGTGTTTTGGCTACTGGAGTAATTCAGTAAGAAAGGAGCTAAAACCCCTTCAGAATCACATCTCTCCCAAACATCAATAAAATCACTCTCCAGTTTGTTTGCAGTTGAAATGTTTCATTGTGTAGTAATGGTAAATATACATTTACCAAGTCATATATTGATGAATATAGTTGAAAATCTTTTCCCTTTGGGGACACCAGACATTAAACCCAGAGCATCATATATGTCACGCAAATATTCAACAAATGAACAAGTCAGATTCTCTTACTTTATTTTGATACAGTATCATATTAAGCTGCTGTTGTGGTTTTGAACTTTCAACTCCATGACTCAGTATTTTGGGTAGCTGGGGTTAGCTACCTGTGCTACTAGAAATAGCTGTTGACCCTTGATCAACACAATTTTAAATCTAGTTGCTACAGTCATATGGAATTTCTTTCTTCCAATTTCTGACAATTAGGAAAGTCTTAAATGAACAGTTTTGTAGAAATAATAATTAGTGAATTAAAAGGGTAGACCATGGATATTTAAAAATCAGACAAATAGTCTGTGTTGCTATTACTACCATTAAATAAACATCAGTCTACTATAAATTAGAATTTTCTAAACTTATGTACAAAGAGTATAGATTATATATGGTACCATTCAGAATAAAGAGAAACACAATGTGCATAAATAAACATGCAATAATACATTTTCACTGTATAGAAGGAAGCACATACCTAAGATTTGAGCATTCAAGAGACTGATGCAGAAAGATCTTGACTTTGATGTCATCCTGGTATTTATGGGGAAACATCCCAATCCATAAACTGGGTAGCAGTGCCTGTAATACCTTTAATTCCAGAACTCAGAAGGCAGAGGCAGTCAGATCTCTGAGTTTGAGGCAAGCCTTGTCTACAGAGGGAGTTCCAGGACAGCTAGGGTTAAATAAAAAAACTGTGTCTTGGGGCTGGAGAGATGGCTCAGAGGTTAAGAGCACTGACTGTTCTTCCAAAGGTCCTGAGTTCAATTCCCAGCAACCACATAGTGGATCACAGCCGTCTGTAATGAGATCTGGTACCCTCTTCTGGCATGCAATCATACATGGAGGAATGTTGTATATATAATAAATAAATAAATATTAAAAAAAACAAAAACAAAAAACTGTGTCTTGAAAAGCAACAACCTCCCCCAAAAAATGAACAACAACAAAATCCACAATCCAAACAACCAAAAAATTAATTTTAAGACTCTACAGTGTCTTCTATAGCACTATCATGATTTTGCTATTGTGTTGAGCTTAAGTGTTGTTCAGCATTTAATATTATGCACCACAAATCTCATGCCACTGCTCATGAATATAGTAAACATTATTTTATGGTAATACAGTAAATCTATTATTTACTATATTAATATATTATAAAATATAGAAAACCAGCCCAATGTTGGTTCATTTATATCTTACTGTAGCTGATATATATATATATATATATATATATATATATATATATATATATATATACAACTTGCAGAATACATATCAGTGAGCAATTTATGTCATTAAGTCAATTAAGTAAAAAATGGCCCTAAGGATTAGTAGTTTTAATTTTGGAGAACCAATAGATTACCGAGAGTTTTCAGTGCATGGGAAACTGGTTTCTTGGTTTCTTTAATTATTGCACTTAAATATCAACTGTGAGTGATGAGAAAGGAAATAAAAAGACAATGATTATATTAGTTTTCTGTTAACAACTTAAAAATTACTACATATATAATGGTTTCAAGGAATATAAAATATCTTGTTTTAAGATTGTAACATTCCTATTTCTGTAGACTAAAAAGAGAAAATGGTTTTGTAAACAAAAGCAACGTATCTACAAGATTGGTTTCATTCTTGTGGTTCTGGGTAGAAATACCTCTTTTCCTATTCCTGTTTATGCAAGTTGGGTTGTCCACAACTCCTGATCTATAACTCCTTAACACATTTCATACTTCCTCACTTAGATGTAAACTTTCATTTCATACACACACACACACACACACACACACACACACACACACACACATCATTACGTGAAGTCTACACAGAAGACCCTGGGTCATGTTTTAATTTTGAAGTCAGCTTATGAACAATCATTATCATACTCACTGTTACTGGAAGTCGGTATATATCCACAGAGGAAGGGTTCATTATTATCCCTATTATACAAATTAATACAGTGTTAGTTTGTATCTTTCCTTTCCCTTCAAAAGAATCAGAATATGTAATATTGATTGCTGGCCAGAAATTTTATTGTATCTGTGACTTCTAATTGCATTGTTATAGTAAATATGTCATTGCATAAGCAAATTAAACACATCATTTTCTCTGTATATAAATAAGCTGTTCTCTTTCATACTAAAATATCATGGGAAATTATAATTCATGTTTAATCTCTTTAATTTGCAGAATGATTGCAAGTACCTGAAGCATTATCTAAAGAAAAGAAAATAGTTGATATTTAGTCCATTTTGACATTAATAGTTGAACGGTCTACAGAATACAGTGCAAAAGTTTCTGAACATCTTCAGTAATTGCAAAGTAAAATTTTCAGAAAACAATCACATGCAAACTTTTTCCAAATGAGTGGAGAGTCAAATTATAAAGATTGTAAAGACCTTTTCTCAACTCTTGACTCCTGACTGAAAATTGTCAAGTTGAGCTAACATTCCAACTGTTTATTCATTTAATACTTATTAAGTCTAAACTATGCGCTAAACTTCACAACTGTTATGCAAGCACACATCGTGGATCAAAACCTTCCTGCTTTTGGTATTTCTATGGCCTATAATTGAATTAGAAAAAACTGATATTAAAATGGACAAATAAACACACATTAACTTACAGTGAAGATATTGATTAGGATAAGCTAAATAAAAAACATAACATAGAGGTCATCCTTGTCCAGTTGACAGTCGCTTTCAAAGATTGCTACCGTGAAGTGACACTGGAAAGGTCGTGCCTTAAGGTTATTATTACTGGATATATCACCTTGATTAAAGCAACTTTGAGAGGACTGGGTTTATTTGGCTAACACCTCGACAATAGCATTCATTGTGGAAGGAAGTTAGGACTGGAAATCCAAAAAGCTAGAGGCAGGAGTTGCTGCAGATGCCATTAAATGGTGTTGTTTACTGGCTTGCTTCTCATGACTTACTCAGCCTGGTTTCTCATAGAACCCAGATCTGCCCACACAGGAGTGTCCCCAACCACAGTGGACTTACTTGGTCCTCTATCTAACACTAGTTAAGAAATGACCTACAGTCTTGTCCACAGCATGATTTTATGGAGGCATTTTTCTCAACTGAAGTTTCCACCTCTCAGATGACTATAGTTTTTGTTAAGTTGACATGAAACTAGCCAGTACCCCTAGCTTAGAGCAGATTGAGATATGAGGGGGCAGTTTTCTATATGTACAAAGACAGTATGTATTTGGGGCATAAAGAAGTAGGAATGCAGTGAATAGCAGGTAAGACATCCTGAAAACTAAGTCCAGCGTGTTTTGAATATGCTACAGAACACTCCCCCTTCAAGTGATCAAAGTTCAGTCATGAGCAATTCAAGTTGTATTCAGCACGTTTATATATACGGGCAAGAGCAGGGACAGGGGTATCTCATTGAAAGGTGATTTTACTTCTAAGAGGTGTGTGGGAAGAAAATCTCTCATTCTCCATGAAAACTGAGGCCTAGTCTTTCACTGGTAGCCATCTGGTATACCAAATTAGGGGCAAGGTCTTGCATTTCAGATCATTTTAATAAGTTAGATCATGAAAACATGTGCTCCATCCCATGATGCTGAGCTCTGTGTGTGACATTATTGTACCCCAGGGAGAACAGGCCTCCAGGGGCAATGGAAGAGGCTGTATTAATCACTTAGGTAATTTACAGCTGTTGAAACATAATGGAACCCCAGAGCCTTACAGAGATAGCTTTCACCACATTTAAAGAGGGAAATGATGGTAATTAAAAATGGCATTTTTAATTAGTAAGAGGTTAATTAGAGAGAGGCTGGGAGGACTGAGGAGCTGAGGTCTCCCATTTCCCAATCCACTGCTCCCTCACAACTAGCTGGAGGGATGTCTCATTTTATTTGCCTTCAGGGTAGTTCTGGACCTTGAGGCTAGCTTCTTCAGTATGTTGCACTTCAACATAACATTTGAAACATGGATATAGTCTTGAAGTATGGCTCATTGTCTGTTATATAAAAAAAAGATACATGAATGTGACTGTTATAATACATTTTCAAGTCACCACAAAGTAACCCTAGGTTTCTGGGGATTCCAAATTGCTGACGCATCATATATAATTTTCCAACATTTCCTTCAGAGTACATTTAATCTTGTACAGATAGTCAATATTATTGTGATTATTTTGAATAGCAATCTGAAATAGACATTAGCGTAGGAAGGAAAATGAAGGACCAGGGAGGAAAGAAAGCAATATACAGAAGTCATGAAAAAAAAAAAAAACACAAAAATAATGAAAACAGAAACAATTTCTAGGAAATAAAATTAACAAAAATTTGAATGTAAATACAATGTAAGCCTATTCCAATAGGAAGCCCTTTGTCTTCTGTGCTAGTATTAATCTGCACTATGTTTTCTCTTTTTGAGATGATTCAAAATTTGTAATGTTAAAGACCAATGAACTTAGAGCAGAGCACTTGGGGGCTTTTGTTTATGTATTTACTTCTCACGTTCTTTCTTTATGACATTCTTTCTTTCCTTCCTTCCCGATAGGTACAACTCAGAAATCCATACCATAGGGGAATTATCTAGGAAGGTAAGCAGGTTTGCATCTAGTTCTGAACCAAAATAATCCTGTTCATATTTGTTTTTGTAATGACTACCTAGGTGATATCTAAATAGGTAAAAAGAACAGCTAATTGTTTTAATCTGAAAATTAAAAGTACTATTTAAGAGAAGGAAAGCCTGCCATAGAATTATATTTGTCAGCTCTTTCACTTCCATCATTTTGGGTGACAATTCTTCCAACCTTCACTAGTATTTTATGACTGAAGAAACAGAGAAATAGGGATTAAGTACTTTGCTGAAGGTCAGAATACGCTATCAAGCAAAGCCAGAGCAACAATCCAAAATATGTGTGTTCTAGAACCCAAAACCATCCTTAAAGATTAAATGCTTCAATACCTTCATGTGTGTTTAATAAAGATAATAAAATAGTAATAGAGCCAAAGAAGTTAAAAATCCATCCACTCGCCATTGTTATCAAGGACCCTATCATCTCTTTTCATTACACCATATTCAGATGTGAAGATTTTCTTGGGATCCTGGCCTGTAAAGCACAAGAATGTTGTTTCCCCCGTATGTGCCACTTTATGATAACTGTCCAAAAGTCATAAAGAAAGAGCAGCACAACTTCTGATTTTACATATTTTTCCAGAATGGTCCATGAAGGATATTACATTCATTGTGTTGACCCACACAATGGTAATGAACCATACTTATCTGCAAAGCAGACTGGTAAATAAATTAAAGACAGTACTATTATATTCATGATAGTCACAATTTTCGTTGTACACATCTCCTTTCTTTAACATTTTCTTTCAAATTTGTAACTAATTCCAGAGTCTGTTGGCAATAAATAAATGAATAAATAAATAAAGCAGAAAACGGCTATTTGGCAGAAAGCCAAAATGATTTATCACAAAGTCATATTCTGTTTGGACCTACATTTTGCAAGGTTACCATGGCAGTGAAGTTAATATGTCTAAATTACTTCTTATCTATTACTGGTAAGGTGCAAGCATTTGCTCAACAATTAATGCAGTACTAATTTGCATGCTAATATGATGTCCTGTTGTTCTGGAAGAGTTAGCTGCAGTAACATAAAGTATTCTACCATGACTTTCTATCATATGATATAAGATGATGCCATGTGTTACAATAATCATTATTATAAAACTTATTAAACCACTTAATCATGTAGACATATATATGGGAGGATGATAAGCTGATATATCTTTTCACCTTGTCCTCAGTAGTTCAATGAAGATCTCTATTTCTTATATAATCTGCTCTCATATAATTGAACTAGAGCTTGAAATAAAACTGAAATACTCACTACGTCTTAATAGACTCTTAAATTTTCTTAGCCCTAACCGAAGAGCAAGTTCTATCGAATACCCTAAAGTTGAAAAATCTCAGTATCCTAAAGGTGGAGACTGCAGAACCATTGTAAGCCACACAGGCTGCAAGTTTGAAAGGCCCCACATGCTAAGTATTTCTTAGGTAGTATTTTCAACCTCTGGGGACCTTTGGTTCTCAACTAACATTTGGGATTCTAATAATGATACCTAGTCTCATTTTGTGGTGATGAAGGGAGGAAAACATGCAATGTTCTGAGCAGAATATCTTTTAAAAATGCAGACTTTCGCCAGGTAAAAGCTAGGCTCTTTAGAGTAAAGAAGAGTGAAAGCGAAATGATATTAATAAAGAATGGTGGGTATGAACAAAGTCCTTGTTGTAAGATAGCGATATTTCCCATAACCTTTCCATTTAGCTTAGGAAGTCTTCATCAATTTACTCAAATTTTCAAATTCAATTTTGACACTGGAAGAATGAGTGCATTGAAAACAGTTAATTTATAAGCTCATTGCAAGTATTAAAAAGCTGTTTTATGTAATTTCCTTAATCAAAGTGATAAAGAGTGAAGGCAAGAAATCCTCCAAATAAATGCTAGCGGCTTTCATACTCAGAAATAAATTAGGGATTACACATAACATATATGAGAGACTCTTTTGGTGGTTTTCTCTCCTCTAAAACAATTGATGGATCTTTCCAAACCCAATTCAAGGATCTGGAATGTGGAAGGCATACTCTGTAGTCAAATATCTCTAGGAGAAGAAAATACATTAACAGAAGGTAAGAAGCCAAGACTAAATAGTGATTAGTGGCATAAGGAAATGATAAGTCTGTTGGGAGTACTCTCCAGGGCAAAGCTTGCCTCCTGATCCACGAGTTTTGCCTCTCGCTGATAATAAGGAAATTGGAAATGTACAGTCTTGGAATTATGGTGAAGATATGTGAGATCAGGAGCAGTTCTTAGTAAGGTTGTGGTCACTGAGCTTTATTTAAGACATGTGCTAAGGGAATATTAGAGACTCCAACATTAATCCAACTGGCAGGGAATTGGTATCCAGATACTTTTCAAGTTAAGAGGTTTGCAACAAAAATTTCATCAATTAATGAGAGATTGAATTTTTTTCAAAATCAAATGCTTACAAAATAAAGTATAATGATTTAGGTAAGTGTATGATTGTCCATTCTTCACCTCTCACTTATGGACAGGAAGCAGTCATCTTGAATGGAGTAAAAGGGATGGAGATACAGTGAAAAAGGTTACAAACATTAATAAGCAAAAGAAAAAGAAACCCAAAAACACCAGCTATACTATTCTTCCTTCCTCCCTCCCTCCCACGCTCCCTCTATCCCTTCCATCCTTTCTACCTCCCTCTTTCCTTCCCTTCTTAACTCCCTCTCTCCCTCCCTTTGTTTCTTTCTTCCTATATTTATTTGCTCATTTTTTTCTGAGACAGAGTATCCTTATGTAGTGGTGACTGCCTTGTAGTTTACTATGAAGACCAAGCTGGCCTCAAACTCACAAAGGTCATCTTTCCACTGCCTTGTAAGTAGGACTAAAGACACGAGCCACCATACCAGGCAAACAATGTCATTGTTGCTCCCCTTTTAAATGGCAGATTCAGAACTGAATTCTGAACATGGGACCATTATTTTTAAAAAGTAAGTTATCACTTCAAATTGAAGAGGTAAGAATATTAAATTTTAAATTTTACCAGTTAAAACTTCAACGTTAAACAACTTTGTCAACAAAGAATGCACCAACAAAATAGGTAAATAATGTACATCTATGGGTTTCTTTGGCCTGCACCACTGAAACTTCACAGTTAGTATTTAAGTTCTTTGCTAAGCTACATCAACTATAATAACATTAAATAGAGTAGAGGGCAAAGGGGTTATGATTCTATTCCCTACTATGTTCTTTTAGATATTCTGAATTACCCTCCAATTTGAAATAGACAGTAGAACTATTTGCTTGATTTATCTTTTACAAATTGTGGTGGCATTTTTACACTTTTACAGAAGAGATTTTACTTTGCCCTTGGGTGCCAGACAATGTGTCCTTTAGATACATAAACATGATGAACTGGCTGAATAGAATATTCCCCTCACCATAAAATAATGACTTCTATATTAAACACTTAAGCCTCCAGGCAAGTCACATGTCTTCATCTCTTTATTAATGTCGGGCTTTTCCATAGCAGAGAGATGTAGTCTCAAACATTCATTTCAACAGACCTTCCTGTAATGTAGAAGTCAGATGCCCAGTGAAATGGGTATCTTTTCTTCGTTGTCTCTGTTCAGGACACTTTAAAAACAGTGAAATCTTCCTGTAAGGGTTAAACTGGAAACTAATGGAGAAGATGTGGAAATAAGAGTGTCAAACATATCCAGAAGTAGAATTCTTATTTTAATCAAAACAACAGAAAGACTGCCATCCTCTGTGGAAGTGAGACCCTGAGAGAAAATGGTGTGGGAGTCTTGGGGTATTAAAAGATGGAAAGATCTCTTTCATCACAAATGAACTGACCCATCTGCAGGTTAGTTCCCTGCAACCTGGAAGTGGTAGAGTTTTGGTGTGTGAATTCTCTTATTAGAAGCTTCCATGGGTGTTATCACTTAAGCCAACTTTCTGGCCCTGAGCCTCACAGTTCCCCTAAGACTTTTACATAATTCATCTCTATATAGAATTATGAGTGTCTATTCCTTTTTGTCTTAAAAGTCATATTTAAGTATAGAAACACCAGATATGAAAACTTAAGATGAAATGAAAATTTAAAAACTTTTTGGGATTAAGATTCTTTCGTTTGTATCTGCTGTGTCTCCTTTGCCAGATACTCTTCATTCTTAAAATATCCAAAACTTTATTGGTTTAACATTTGACAAGGATTGCAGTGTAGCAGGATGAACATGACCTTTACGTCTTCACTCATCTGTGGAAGTATAAGCATGTAATTGTTTAGTTTGAATTAATGTTGTCATGATTTGTAAAGTAAAATGAAGAGACAACATAATGATTATGAGTGGAATAATAGTCTGAGAGCAAGGTGACTGGAATATGGAAACAGTCTCAATAATAATAAATGGTAATAACTTGCATTTATCAAGAGCTGGAAGTGTGCTACAATTTGTGGGCATTGTAAATGGGTATTGATTTTGATATCTGACAAGAAGTAGCTTAAATAAAATGAGACAAGAGTTAAGTTGCAGACTTCAAGTGCAAAGAACTGCAGCTTTTGCACCAGAAGGACTGAAGGATGCCCATGTTCTAGGCAGCTTCTCCCCAGTCTAACCACTGGAGTATATTAAAAACAAAGAAATAAAGTCACTACATTCGTGACTTTATTTCATCAATAAATAATCACTAGATATAATTAATAGAATTATTGCTAGCAACACATGCTCATTGCTTCATAGAACCATAAAGAAAAGGCACACCTTTATTTTTTTTTCAAATAAGAGGAAATTCCTCTTCTGGCCAATTCACAGGAAAGTCAGTGTTCCTCTCATTGGACTCTATGTAAACTGTCCCCAATTCGCAAGACTTGCTCTGCCCTAGGCTGGTAAGCACTATCTACCAAAAGCAACTTCGCAGGAAAGTTCTACTCTTAATTACTATCAGTGTCATTGCTGCTGTATGGGGTCACAGCTGAGTGATGGCCTGGGATCCTGATAGATGAGGCCTGTCTCTTTACTGGCCTGGATCCCTGTATGATGAATTCTCAAGGAACTGCCATCATCAGCCTTCAGTACTAGGTTGGATCAAAAATATTTCAAAATATGTGGTATGCCAAGGTTAGAGCACTTAGCAACCATACTCCTTCTCTTCCCCCATAAAACAATAAAGCCCAAGGTCAGGAAAAGTGGGTTATTACCTCATCTTATTCTTGTTGATTGTGTCTTCCCAAATTTAGAAAAGAAGAGCAGAATTGATTATATTTTTCTCTCATGGAAAAACTTCTTGATTTAGTTCTGATTAAATAAATAACGATAAATAAGTTACAAAGGAGAACACTGTTCTAGATATGACGCACTTTTTCTGTGGCTATATGAACTGAAAGTCACTATTTTAATTTGCTCACAAAATACCTCTTGAATAATACTTAGTACATGATATATGAGGTTACTTGGCATTGACAGGATGAGAGGAACGGACTCAGAATAAGGGAGCATGATCCAGGCACAATGGAGCACACCTGGAATCCCACTAATTGAGAAGCATAGACAGAGGATCTTTCTCAGCGCCAATTCAGCCTGGTCTGCCTATTGTCATATAAGCCAGTCATGTATACATAATGAGAACTCATAAAAAAAACTAAACAAAAGAACAAAACAAGTCAGGCGTACAAAGCAAATTTTAGGACACACAATGAGACTTTGCCTCTAAAATTAAAAAAAAAAGCAATAAATAAATAAATAAATAAATAAATGTACCATAGGTTATATTACTTCTTTCTAATTCTTAGGAAATGGGGCAATTCACTAAACAGAAATTAGAAAATTGCCAGTTTTGAGGGTGAAATTTAAAGGTAGATTAATACTTTACATAATATATTGAAAGTCAATATAAGATGCATATTCTTAAATAAGATGAACCATCATCTAATACTATTATAAAAATGGGTAAATATTTAGATAATCATTGCACAAGACACAAATATCAAAACTTTCCTGGATAAGTTGATATCTGCTTTAAAACTATGTCTGTAAATATGTCCCTATGTCTTCCTGTGTACATTTATAATAACCAGTTCTCTAATGCAATTTTAAAGACAGCAATACCTGGAATTAAGGCCCAGTCAGTAAATGATCTCCCTCACAAGCATAGTCACTTGAGATTAGAATCCTAGACTTCACATAATTCCCAAATGAGGTGGCAAAAGCCTGTAAGTCCAGCTGTGAGGAAGGGAGTGGTAGCAGACACAAAGAGGTCATGGAAACTCATTGGCCAGCCCACCTAACTTACTGGATTAATTTCAAGGTTGATGAGATACCTTTTCTGAAAAAGGAAGGTGGAAAGCAATGTAGGAGAAACTACATCTCTCTTGAACTTCCATAGGCACAAACACATATGGGTAGGGACATTCACGGTTCTCACATGCATTCTCTGATACTAGCAAATTCAATATACCGTACATACATCCACAATATCACACATACCAAGTCATACTCACCAAAATAAATATTTAAAAAAGAACAAATTCTAAAAAGTAATTAACACGCAAAAAATTATTTTCTCTAGTGCCTTTAGAGAGAACTAGGTTATACAAAAGGATAATTAAATTTACCTTAAACTACATGCCATTTTTTACATTCTACAAACAGAAAAAAATTAATTTTGAAAACATTTGATAGGCATTAAAATGGAATTTTGTGATAATTAGATGTCACCTCCTCTAAGCATTTAAAAATATTCATGAACTTGTAAGCTGGCAGAATGTAGAGGGACAGAGGAAGGGAAGGGGAAAGAATGGGAAAGAGAGGTTACAGAAGGGAGAGGAGGAGAGAGAGGAGGAGGAAGAAGAGTCCACTGAAATAATAAGAGGTAGGAATAAAATCATAATAGATTTGAAATCTTACTTTATTCACCAATTTGACTAGACATCTCTGGATGTTCATGAGAGTCTTCATTCTTATCTGTGCCAACATAGAAGAAATACCAATTTCTTCCCATAAAGTACAAACAAATCCAGTCTGCAACATTAACTAAAAGTTGCAAGTTTTCTGGAGGTTTCATGGGTAAATGAAGGAAGGCTTTCAGAGCAGCTCCTTCCAAATAACTAGGCAATTGTGTGCTTCCCCTATCTTCAATCATTCCTCAAGTTTTCCAAACATCTTCCAGGATTGGGACTGCATTGCCACTTGCTTATACTCCTTTTCCTTCCCACACATTACCAATGGCAGGTTGACTGACTTTGCCTGTGTATAAGCCCATGGAAGCTGGACCCTTTTATATTATTTATTTTATTTTTCTTTATTATTTTTTATTTCAGGGCAAGATCTCACTGTGTAGTCCTGGAACTCACTTTGTAGACCAGGCTGGCTTCAAGCACAAAGAGATTTACCTGACTCTTTTTACCCAAGTACTGGGACTAAAGGTGTGTGCCACCATATCTAACTCTGATCCTTTTTTAAAAGAGCATTGCTGTGAAGATTTTAATTTCCTAGTTATTTATTAAAGTTTCATCAAAAACAGAACAGCAATAAAAAAGACATAATATCAGAAAACACTGCAACTTTTAAATTTGTCTTCATTATTCTTTCTCCTCCATTGCTCACTTGTCTCCCTCATTTCTTCTTTCTCCCTCCCTCCCTCTCTTCCTTCCTCCTTCCCTTCCTTCCTCCCTCTTTTCCTTCCTTCCTTATTTGAGACAGGGTGGCAGTCTGTGTTCCAAATGGGCTCAGAACTCATAATGTAGCCCAGGATGGCTTACTTTCTGATTTATCTGCATGAGCTCCACCACGCCTTTTATACCACCTCAGCGACTCTTGCTAAATAAAAACTTAAGTGCTGAAACTCTCTGGTCATTCGGGCACAGGGCCCTGCCTGGGTACAGGATTTTTTCCCAGCCTAGCCCAGCTCCCCCTTCCAGCTGTGGGGTCCTAGGACCTCACAAAGCAGCAGGCTCCGGGGCAAAGGCTCTGGGGATCAGGGAGTGAGTGCAGGGAAGCAGGGGTTATTTGTGACACAGTGCTACATCCACCAAGCCAGTGCTACATCCACCAAGCCTGTGCTTTTGCCTCTGTGATCCTGGAGCATCAGGGGGCCCTGATCGAGTCCCAGCAGAAACATCTGGAAGGGTAAGTCAGTCCCCACCCAGGGCCCGCCCAGACTGGAAAGGGGTACAGGAACACTCTATTCCTCTAAACACTCTGGTCATTCGGGCACAGGCCCCTGCCCGGGTATTGGATTTTTTCCCAGCCTAGCCCAGCTCCCCCTTCCAGCTGTGGGGTCCTAGGACCTCACAAAGCAGCAGGCTCCGGGGCAAAGGCTCTGGGGATCAGGGAGTGAGTGCAGGGAAGCAGGGGTTATTTGTGACACAGTGCTACATCCACCAAGCCTGTGCTTTTGCCTCTGTGATCCTGGAGCATCAGGGGGCCCTGATCGAGTCCCAGCAGAAACATCTGGAAGGGTAAGTCAGTCCCCACCCAGGGCCCGCCCAGACTGGAAAGGGGTACAGGAACACTCTATTCCTCTAAACACTCTGGTCATTCGGGCACAGGCCCCTGCCCGGGTATTGGATTTTTTTCCCAGCCTAGCCCAGCTCCCCCTTCCAGCTGTGGGGTCCTAGGACCTCACAAAGCAGCAGGCTCCGGGGCAAAGGCTCTGGGGATCAGGGAGTGAGTGCAGGGAAGCAGGGGTTATTTGTGACACAGTGCTACATCCACCAAGCCTGTGCTTTTGCCTCTGTGATCCTGGAGCATCAGGGGGCCCTGATCTAGTCCCAGCAGAAACATCTGGAGGTCCCAGCAGAAACATCTTGAGGCCCCAGCGGAAACATCTGGAGGCCCCAGCGGTAACCTCTGAAGGTCCCAACGGAAACATCTGGAAGCCCCAGTGGAAATATCTGGAGGTCCCAGCAGAAACATCTGGAGGTTCCTGCTGAAACTTCTGGAGGGTCCAGCAGAAAGATCTCGAAGAACATTCTAGAAAAGCAGGCATCTACCAAGCTTGTGCTTTTGTCTACAGGGCCCTTAGCCAGCAAGTGGCACTGATCCAATACCAGCTGAGCCATCCATTCGGTGACATTAGAATCAACACGACAACCTGCTTCAGGGAGGAGGTGATCTGAGTTCTATCTCCAGTGTGGGGAAGACCTTGGAGGGAACAGAACAAGAAAACTCCCCCAAGTACACAGTCAGTCACTATATAAGGTCCAAGCCACCTAGACTCTTCTGACCACATGTAAAAGAAAAGGTGGGCAGGCGCCAATGCAAGAATTCCTCCAACAACCTGAAAAGCAATATGATAACACCAGGATCCATGGAATACACAACAGGAGCACCGGAACAACCTATTCCAGAGGAAGTAGAAGAAATAGATTTCAAATGTAACATTATGAAAACAATAGAGTCCTTTAAAGAAGAGGTAAAAAACTCTTTTAAAGAAAGGGATGAGAAGACTAACAAAAAGTTAGAAGAAATGAATAAATACCTTAGAGATACACTAGGAAACCAAGAAAAAGCAATCAAACAGGTAAAGGAAACAGTTCAAGACCTGAAAACTGAAATGGAGGCACTTAAGAGAACACAGACCGAGAGACGGCTGGATATGGACAAGCTGGATAAACGAGCAGGAACTGCAGAAACAACTATGAGCAACAGAATACAAGAGATAGAAGAAAGAATCTCAGATACTGAAGATACAGTAGAGAAAAAAATTCATTGATCAAAGAAAACAACAAAACCAACAAATCTGTAACATAAAACATCCAGGAAATCTGGGACACCATGAAAAGACCAAACCTAAGAATAATAGGGGTGGAAGAAGGCGAAGAATTCCAGCTCAAAGGCCCAGAAAATATATCCAATGAAATAATATAAGAAAATTTTCCAAACCTAAAGAAGGATATTCCTATGAAGGTTCAAGAAGCATACAGAACACCAAATAGGCTGGATCAAAAAAGAATGTCCACTCGCCATATAATAATCAAAACACAAAACATACAGAATAAAGAAAGAATATTAAGAGCTGCAAAGGAAAAGGGGCAAGTGACATATAAAGGTAAATCTGTCAGAATTACATCCGACTTCTCTATGGAAACAATGAAAGCCAGAAGGTCTTGGATAGATATGCTGCAGATGCTAAGAGACCATGGTTGCAAGCCCAGACTACTATACCCAGCAAAGCTTTCTTTCACCATCGATGGAGAAAACAAGATAATCCAGGATAAAAGCAAATTTAAGCAATACTTA
>JAQHUG010000086.1:726710-740030 GCA_028555095.1 Dicrostonyx torquatus
CCCATAGTTACTTTGTTGAATATCTTAATTGTCACCATAGAAATTTTTCATGATGGATGGAGATAGAGCCAGAGACCCACATTCACATCAGAACAAGGGACTGAGCTACCAAGGTCCAGTGGAATAGCAGAAGGAGAGAGAAGATAAGCAAGGAAGTCAGACCGTGATGGACTGGCCCACCAACAGAGACAGTGTGCTTGATTTTTTTTGAGCTCATGAAATCCAGCTGGAACAAGACTGAATGAGCATATGACATAACTGGACACTATGAATGTGATTGCCAGTAGGGACTGACTGAGAAGCCAATGATAATGGCACCTGTACCTAGCTCTTCTGCGTGTATTGGCTTTTTGGGAAATTATTCTAAATGGATGCACATATTCTTAGACGGAGATGGAGGGGGGAGGGCCTTGGGCTTCCCATAGGGCAGGGTATCCTGCCCCATCTTAAGGAATCAGGGGGAGGGTGGTGGGGTAGTAGGGATGCGGGAAGGCTGGGAACAAGGGGAGTAAATGTAAATTTTTCTTTCAACAATAAAAAAAACCAAAAGAATTTTAACCAAAAAAAGAAAAAAAAACTTAAGTGCTGATGTGCTCCTGAGTACTAGAATTATAGGTTTGAATGAACAGGCCCAGGGACCGATTTTTACTTTTTAATCTTTGGAAGTTATTTTAAGAATTCAAAACTTTATATGGGCATTTTTTGTAATATTTAGAAATATCATTGGGAATAGAAATGATTTTAAAAGAAATTTTTAAGATCATAATGAGATATCAATTCTGGAGCAGGGGAGAATGTATAAGCCTAATATATGGAAAGTAGAACACAAGTTTAAGGCTGAAGTTGATCTGTAGAGCTATCTTACCCCCAAATTAAGTAAATTAAAATTTAAATAATAGGAAAATCCATGATAAAGGAATAGTATATAATGTAAATATGGTGTCATAACAGATAATATATTATATTTTGCTATACACATTAAAGAAAGGGCAAAAGTGATCAAATATTTCTTATTTTTCTAAGTCATTTGAAAGTGTGAAAAATCATTTAAATGTTAATTTTCTTTAAATACGTAACATGAAATTGCAATTAGTAGGGCTAGTTCTTCAAAATGGGGGAATAAAGAAAAAGAACTAAGAAAAACCACTTAATTGCACTAAATTTCTTGACTTGAAAAGTACACTCTTCCTGAATTCCGTATGTATTATTTAAATCCCTGCTTGGCCTATTAGCTCTAGCTTCTTATTGACTAGCTTCCATCTTTATTTAACCCATTTCTATTAATTTGTATATTGCCATGTAGCTGTGGCTTACCAGCAAGGTTCTGCCTGGCATCTGTCTCTGTTGGGGTTACCTGGCTTCTCCCTGACTCTGACTTTTTCTTCTTCCAGCATTAAGTTTATTTTCCCCCTGCCTACCTCTATTCTTCCCTGCACAGTCCCAAGACTTTTTCTTTATCAACCTAAGATATTCAAAGCATACAGAGGTGTAACATGAGAGCCTGGTTTGTTTCTGTCCTCCCACCAGGTCCTACAGTCATTAGGTTCCAAAGAAAATCATGCAGAGGTCTATATTAATGATAAACTGATTGGCCCATTACCTCAGGATTTGTATTAGCTCTTATAATGTATATTAACCCATTATCCATATCTATGTTAGCCACATGGGTCAGTACCTTTTACATCCTGCTTCTTCGGTGTATGGACCAGGACTGGGAGGAATGGGCTTCCTCCTTCCCAAAATTCTCTTGTTCTCATCATCCCTCCTCTACTTCCTGTCTGGTTGACCCGCCTATACTTTCTGCCTGGCCAATCAGCAGTTATTTAAAATATGATTGACAAAGTACAGACAATTCTCCCACACCAAGAGGGGAATCCCACATCAGCCATTGGTTTCCTTGCAATGAACTTCCTCAAATCTTGGCAAAATTTTAAAAAGATTTGTTGAAAGAAAAAAGGAAAAAAGTGAAAAGCACACCCCAAAAAATGTATAAAGAATAAAACATAGTACAAAATACTATCATATGAGGTACATATGCTCTGTTTCTATGGATTAG
Source organism: Dicrostonyx torquatus (assembly GCA_028555095.1). Taxonomy (NCBI): domain Eukaryota; kingdom Metazoa; phylum Chordata; class Mammalia; order Rodentia; family Cricetidae; genus Dicrostonyx; species Dicrostonyx torquatus. The sequence goes on from JAQHUG010000086.1 coordinate 728,767, forward strand.
CTTTACAGATGGTACAACTGATTTCCCTCTAATATTATGATCTCAGCAATAGTTATTTTTATCTGTAAGAAGCTTTTTTTTACATTCAACAATATTTGCTTAATGTTATTTGTAAATGAAAATAATAAAATAACACATAATCGAATGGGATTTTACTTGGTATTGTATATATGTGAAGATGCATATGCCTTAAACACAAATGTTTAAAAATTGTTCAGATGGTCACTCTGTGTGTTATATATTGGCATATGCATGTATTCATAGACCAAAGCATTAAAAAGTTCTGTATGTACTGAAAATTCTAAAAGTTCATTTCCTGGAATAAAATAACAAAATAACTCTTGATACAGTATTTACATATACTGGATATTCTAAGTAATTTGAAATAATTTAAATTACATGTAAGTACACACACACACACACATATATTATATATATATATATATATATATATATATATATATATTCACATAAAATATTGACATGCCAGTATTACATCATTGCATATTAGGTGCATCAGTGTCTATAAATTGATCTTTGTGTGACCCCTAGAACCAGTGTCCTGCTATATTAAGGGATGATCTGCATCTATTCCTTGCATAATGTTAGCATATTTTAATTTAATACCCTCACCAGTCTAGTGTTTTAGATCAACTGAAGGATTATTTAGAAATTGTTAAGATAAAAATATTTCCATTTTGAAGAACAATTTCTGTTTGATAGAATAATATGAGGCGAGATGATAGGTTTATAATATAGTGCTCCACATTTCGACTCACATGTTGTCTCTCCAGTGAAATTATGTTGACCTTTTATACTGCTTCATAAAGTCTTGTTTTATTTGGGGGAATCATATCATTAATTTTAATTAAATGTGCTAGTAACCTTTACTATTTTGAGCTTTCGATTGTTTATACATCTAGGTGAAATCCTTTTACACAGCCTATGTATTTGGCCAGGAAGAGAGGTTGCATTTTTAAACAAGCTTTGATTTTAGGTAATGTAGTATAATATTTCAACAATAACAGTTGTTCTTTATATGAATTTTATGTCATTGGCAAGCTAGCACTCCACTTCTTCCATCATCTATAAGGCCTCTTTTCCTGTCATCGTAAGTATGAAATCATAGCAAAGAAATGTGGAGAAAGATTTTTGCCTTTCTCCCCATTACACAATGTCATGTAGCCCAGAGCAGGCTGGAACTTATTTTGTTTGGGAGTTGGCTTGGGCTCTTGGTCTTCCAGCCTCAGCATCTGCAGAGTTAGGACTTCAGGTTGAATTTTGTTGTCCTCAGTTTAGAGAATACAGTTAGGACTTCTTAGCATAATATGTGCCTAAAATTTCCATCTAGTGTAAGAGATCTTCCAACCACTGAGGAATACGTACATAGTTTTTAAAAATAAAAGGTAGCTTCCTATCCAAACAATTTCCAAAGAGTGTAGGCCTTGTGGCAATTTACCCAGAATGTAGGACACCTGTATATAAGTCAGGTTCTGAGCAAAAAACAGAAGTGTATCTCACGAGGACAAAATCAGAATATCGTAAATACCTTGCAGTTTACACATGTGAAATGTTGTATACCACCATCAAAAAGCTATCAATAATATAGAACCACACTGAAGAGTGATAAAAAAAGAGCATTAAAATGGTATCTATTGACCCATATGTGGAGCCATATTATCCCAACAGTCGAAAAGATGGGACAGTAGAATTGCTAATTCAAGACCAATCTAGACTACATTTCAAGGCTTGGTCTTAACAACAACAAACATATTTAAAAATAATTTTATACCTATTGATTCTTGAATTCAGATTATACAATTTAGTAGCTCTGAATTATGCTTCCAGTTTCCTGAAATTCATGCCCATAAAATTAATTAATTAATGAGCTATTTTTTAGGCAGTTTGCCAATTATAGAAAAACTGATAGTAAATTTCTCAAGATTCCAAATAACCTCTATTCATATATTTTTTCATCATTTTAGATGGTAGTGTTCATAACTAAATTTGAGGTTTCTACTTAGAATTGAACATTACAGTTCTTTTCATAAAAATCATAAAATGAAAAACATCTGTGAGACAAAAGTAGTAAGATTTAATACCACTGCCATGTTCTTGCACGCAAAATATAGAAATTTAAGTAAAGGGTCAATGAGATGTTAAAATCCTCTTTTTTCCTCCTGAAACAATCCATGTATAAAAGATGTAAAGATACTAGGATATGCTTGTAAATTACAATATAAAAAATAAAGTTATCCATTCAGTTACTCCTAAGTTTTATAAGTTTAAGTGTCCTTGTGCTACTGAAATTACTTGTAGTAGTTGGAAATTTTTTAAGAAAATCATTTTCTGTTTAATAACCAATGCTAGTGAAAGCAAATGCAAGAGACACCTACTATTTACAAACTTTCTATGTAATCAGTATCTCGGTGAAGAAACAGAAGCAGTGAAAACAATATTGGGATTGACATTAGCTTAAGGTAGAAATATATATATATATATATATATAATATATATATATATATATATATATATATATATATTATAGAACATTAATACCATCATTAGATTCTTAGTGTCTGGGGTTTGTGAATTCATGCCCCAACCAACTCTGCCTTCGTTGTTATATACTATTCTCTATGTCCATGTCAGATATCTTATATCTTAGTAAGGACACCATATCTTCATAAGGGTACCAGGTATTATGGATTAGAGGTCATTATTCTATATAGTAAACTAATTACCTCTGCACAACCTGATTTTCAAACACCCATTATATTCCAGAAAGGCATGGATTTTTGAGAGGAAGTTATTCAAGCCAGTACAGCGCTGGAAGGAAAGCATCTTGTAGCTCCATACAATGTCATGGCTGAATTTTCTACACTTTAAGGATCATGCATTTAGGTCCAAATTGCTACTGTGTTGGTATTAGGATTGGAGAAATTAGAGCAGTGGTTGTCTATCTTCCTAATGCTGCAATGTTTTAATACAGCTTTTCACGTTATGATGACCTCCCAAACAAAAATTACTTGTTGTTATTTCATAACTGTAATTTTTCCTTTGTTATGAGTAATAATGTAAATATGTAACATGAAGAATATCTGATATGTGACCCAAAATTAAGTTGTGACCCACAGGTTCAGAACCAGTGATTTGGGGTTTCTTAGGATGATATCAATTAGAATCTGCTGCTGCTGCTGGTATTAGTATTTTATAAGCCATTTCTATTTCTTTACAGAGCAAGAGGATTAGATTATTCTCTCTCCATAGACTTAGTCCGAAGAACACCCAGTGTGTGTTCAGTAACGAGTCATTCATGTGCCATTCAGGGAGTGACCTTCATCAAAACTCAGCCATCCTGCCAACCCGATTGCAAGTTTTCATGCTCCAAAAGGCTGACAAAACCAAATCCTGAGGTTTAAGCAAAGTTATTTAGATATTTCTTTTTTTTTTTTTTTTTTTTTTTAGATATTTCTGATGGAAGAACAATCTGAATAAGTACACCACAGTTTTATTGTAGTATAATTTTTACAACTCTTTTATCACAATTATTTTCTCCAGAGTACCTAAAATCTTTTTTTTTCTTCAACATATTCTTTAACTTGCTAAATCCATGCCTTTTATGTTTCCTCTCTATATATGAGGAACTCTCTCTTAGTGTAGTTTTAAATGTAATTTATTTACAACCAATTACTAGGTAAATAATTAATGAAATGCATTATAAGGCCATCATGCCAAAATAGGGAAAGTACAGTTTTTGGGTGAGTTTTGCTTTGTTTTGTTGTTTTTGAGTCAGGGTCTCAAGTATCTATCCTGGGTTAATCTTGTCTTGATTTCTATGTAGAACATAACCTTAAAGTTTCCATTGCTCTGATAAATCACTATAACCAAAAGCAACTGGGGTAAGATAGGGTTTAAATCAGCTTACAATTCCATATCATGAAAGATATATCATCACAGAAACCCAAACAGGGTAAGAACATGGTAGCAGGAACTGATGCAGAAGCCACTAAGGAGTTCCTTTTATAGAGTTGGTCCTCACAGCTTGTGCAATTTGCATTTTTATAGTACTTAAAACCCCTAGACCAGAGATTGTACTGTATATAGTGAGCTTGGCACTGCCATATCAATCATCAACCAATAAAATGAACACAGGCCAATCTCGTGGGATGTTCCCTCTTCCCAAATGGTCCCAGCTTATATCAAGTTGACATAAAACTCTCCTGCACATAGGTGACCTTAAGCCTCTGAACCTCCTGTCTCTACCTCCTATGTGCTGGGATGGCAGGCTAGTCTACCACACTTGTTTAATGTGCTGCTGGGGAATAAGTCCAGGGCATTCTGTATTCTAGGCAAAACCCCTGAAACTGAGCTGCATTCCAAGTCCCCCTGTAAATATAAAAGTAAATGTAAGCAAAGGTTCATAGAGACCACATTCAACTCTTATCCTTATGAAAAAGAGCAAGAGAGAGAGAGAGAAAAGCAAGAATAGTAATCATCTATGGAATGACTTCTGCATATTTAAGGTTACTGAATAAAAAGGCAGTTTAACTTTTTCACAAGATTGAAAGAAATTTATTCTGACTGTAGCACAGCGATTGGAAGAAAAAATGTGGAGAAGTCATAAGCACTGAGGCTGGAAAGTAAATGAGCAGCATCTCATAAAAGCTACAGTGACGCAAATTACGGACTTTGTATTCCTGATCAATGAGAAGCCATTTTTTGCATGGGCTAATTACCATATATCATAGGCAGGTCCTTCTTTTTGAGACACTAACTACTTCATATGCTTTTGCTCAGCCCCTTAGCTCCTTCTGAGGTCTATATTACTCAATAATTACTTGCGGGATAGTGTTGTAGCTAGAATGATGGCAGAGTTATTCCAAAAAGACTCAATCAACTCCATTTCTTTTCAGTCAATCATTTTGTGATTATTCTCCAAAAGCTTCAATGGTTAAAAAGAACAAAAAAGAATCCAAAGACAGTCAGTTACCTCTACAACAAGTAAAAATGATCTGTTTAAAGTGTGACTAGTGTTTGATTTGTATTTGTTGAATTTTTTTCTGTCTTCTCATTAAGCAAATCTTCCTGAAAAATAGCAATCCTCAAAGACTGCTAAAATAATCTGAGTGTTCTCTATTTACTTTCATTTAAAAAATACAGTTTAATAAAGACAAACCATCTGATCTGTTAGAGAGAAATCAATAAAAAATCAACAAATATGTTATTTATATATCTCTATTATATAGATACATCCATTATATATTTATAATGAACTGTAAAAATGTTTTTTGTGTAAAAGGCAAATTTCCGAACAAGTCTCCCATTAGCACTCTAAAGACTTTGTTTGCATGAATAAGCTAATTTCTAAATATATTCTTAATAGAAAATGAACCCAAATACAATAGTGATAAAGATAAAATATAATTTCATTCTTCTCAGAGAAAGAGGGAAAAACAGATAAGGCAAATTAAAAAGAAAGATATAATTGAAAGTTTGTGTTAGAATTAATAAAATGAAAACACCAATATTCAAAGTTGTGTATGCCAGCATAAACTTCTTTATATCTGTTGCACTTAGATTTTATTTGCTTTCCATCCCTGCATTCTTCCTGAAATATTTTCCTTTAGTTCAGTTATATTGAAAAGTAAGATCATATTGCTATTGAGTTCATTTTCCTAGTATATAATACCAAACTGGGTTGCAATATCTGACAGATTTATGACTATTTGCTGAGGCATATTTTATAAAATGGCAGAATAGAAGGCTTTTTTTCAATACCCCTTGAGCAGATCTTCGTGGAAAAAAACAGTTTTTAAGGAGGAATATATTACAATTTTTCCAAAGTCTTTTTTTGTCTGAAGCAAAGACTCTTTCTGAATCATACATTGTAAAGTAATGTATTTCAGATGAAACACACAATTTATTGCTTATCCTATAGAGAAAGACGTCTTCCTGTCTCTGCTAAATATGTGTGTTCATGGGTATATAAAAATAGAATGCACTTGGCAATGAAAGTTACAGGCTGATGGATGACACCCTATTGTCAAACAATTGATAGCTAGTGAGGAATTATAGTGACCTTGTAGTAGAGCACCGATAATTCAGCAGCGTCTGAGATATGTTAAGCAGACTGGCTTCTCTCATGAGGGTGCCTAGGTCACTTTGATATGGGGAGCGTGAGTCTTTAGTTTCTTTCAGAGACCCTGCTATCATGTCTAGACAAGCAAGCAAGTTGGAAATGCAGGGATATTTCTTTGGGTGGCTTCATTCCTGCCATGATGGAGAAGAGTAGCCCACATCATCCTGTGACAGTTTTCTCACTGATAGAGAAATAAAATTGGAAATTTATGTTTTTTATCTTTCTAATAAAATATCATAGTGGTGAGGGATAGGGGGATGGCCAGCTAGAGTTGAAGTCTAACTCGGGATTTATTACTTTAGCTGCAGGAATCTGAGGACACTTCCAGTTCTTCTATTTTGAGGGTATCAAGGTTGGCCTCTCATAGACTTGTTGCAAGCACTAAACAATAATATAGCATGTGTATTTAGAGAATAATAAAAAATTGCACTTATAAATAGTCAGGAAACTGAAAGCATGGGATTTTGGTCCCTGAAGTCACTGGAACCATTTGAGAAAATACCATCTACAGTGATTTGAAGACATAATTTGTTATTATTGGCCTTAAGTTGTCTTCTGGTTTGTTTGTTTGTTTTCATGTAACATGTAAAATGAGAGTATTTGTATTCTTATGATAGTCAGTTGAATGCTGAATTTGTTGATGAATTTATTGTACATCTGGGTCTAATGTTCATGACTCGAGCAGCTTAGAACTCGGAAGAACCAGATATCAGCTTTCAGTTTCAGGGTAATCGCTGAAATCATTCAGAGAGCTGAGAAAGCATGAAATGCTCTGTGAAGATGAGAGTTGTATGAGGGAAAATAAGGAAATCCGGCAACAGAAGGTTCAAATTTCAAGATCAAACCACAGCTAGGAGGAGGAAACCATTGACAAAATTGGGCTTGGCGGCACATCCTTTTAATCTCAGCACCATGGAGATGGACAGAGAAGGATCAGAAGTTCAAGTTTCCAAAGAAACAAGCGATACAGTGAAGTGGTTCTCCGAGAAGGAAGAAGGGTAAGGTGAGCAGAGGGGGCTGGCCTAGATGTTCATTCATACAGGTGAAGCAAACTACTAGCCAGAAATGAAAACAGCACTCCAAATAGTAATGAGCAGCATAAGGTGAGTACCACCCTTTTAAAACCGTGCGAGTTGTGTGTGTGAGTCAGCTATTGTAGAAATCTGCTGTGAAGTTTATGAGTGGTCAGGGTTGTTGTGATGGGATAATATTTTCAAGTATTTAAACCTTTAGAAGTTACCACTAAAAAGACAGCTGGAAGAGGTAATTCATACCAAACTTGAAGAGAAAGATGAAAAGCAAACTTGAGTTTTAGTGTGGACCTTTGTTAAAGCACTTTTATATACATACATGTCTTCCATGATTTATGAAACAGAATAATGAGAAATATGCAGTTTCATTTTGCTTAAAAAGGCAAATTTATTAAATATATAAATGCAAAAATGAACTTTGCCTGGCTTGAATTATAGATGCTAATAAAAATTACTTAAAATTATATATGGGTAAGAGGCACACATTTGTAATCCAACACTTAGGAGGAGAGAGGGGAGAATTGCAAATTCAAGGACACACTGGCTACATAACAAGACTCCTTCAAATAAATCAATATGGCAAACTGTGGGGCACCTAATGAGTCCTTGGGAAGATGTTAGAAAAACTCACTTGATACCAAGCAGGATAGTTGTTTATACATGTGCCTGTGTGTGTATATACATGTTAAGTGTGTTTGTGTATATAACGTGTTTACATGTACGTGTATCCTTTTATATGTGGGGGAGAGGACCTAATATGTCTGTGGTAAGAGAAAATACGTTGGCTTTAGTTCTGACCCCTCCTCTTCATTTGAAACAACTTCTCCTTGCTATTCATTGTGTGAACACCAGGGTGATGGCTTAAAAGCTTCTGTGGATTCTCCTGCAGCTGCCACTCTCCATCTCACTGTGAGAAAGCTAGGATTATGTTCTACATATGTACTACATCAGGTTACCATGTCAAAAGTTTTACTCATTAGGCCCTTCTGAGTCCCAACATACCAGTCTTTATCTCTTTCAAGAGAGTAGCACCATCTACCTGAATGTATTTGGGAACTCGTCAGCTGTCTAAGGCCCATGAGATTACTTTTTTCCCTGAGGTCACCTCATTTAGAAAATGTTGTGTGCAACACACACTTTCAAATCAACTCAGCAAAAGATCAGCACACACTCTGACTGCTGCACTGCCACCAAGGATGTTGAAGACAAATTTTGTCAGTGTTTGCAGGAAGAAACAAATGCATTTGACATCTCAGAAATACTCCAAAGAATATAGTTTACTTTCACAGTTCTTTTATTTCTAAGTTTTTTCCCATTTCTTTATTGAATAAAGCTATACTTTCAAAATCTCTTCCAAAACAAATATTTTTGATAAAAATTGCCATCTTTGTCCTTTCTCCCACAAGAATTGTAATTGGTTAGTCTCTGACTACAGTTTTATTTGAGAATCAGAAAAAAAATATTTGGAGCAAACAACATCTACAAGGAGCTCCGACACACCAAACACGGGGGGCAGAGAATGCACTTGCGTGCGGAAGAGCATTCAAGAGAACACATGGAAGGTTTTCTCTTACAGCGCTTTACTCTCATTAAGATTCTTGGATTTCCCCAGTCAAGTATCTTTTCTGTTTATACTGAAACAGTTCCTTTGTGCAGATAAACCTGGTAGTTAACGTCACTATTGCTGGTTTTTTAAATCAAACTATTTGTTAGTATTTTAAGGTTATTTCTTTATCTGGTCTGTATTCTCCAATGTAGTAGCCCGTAAAATACTTGTTTCTTATTTTACTCTTCCTTTTATTCTTATTATTATTTTGCAGTTTACAGCTTATTCAGAATATTGAAATGTTTCAGGGACATTGGTAAACCACGTCAGATCCATCTGATCCCTCATTTTTATCTTCTACAAAGAGAAGACGACAAGACAATTCCTCTGCATGTAACTGAGATTGACAAACATATGAGTTGACAAACATAAATAGCCCAAAATATTGAGATAACAGCATATGCCTGATATGAGATATTGTGAGTCACTGTATAAGTGCTGGGTACCAAACCTGAATCCTATTGCATGTGCAGAATGTGCTCTTAATCACGGAGGCATATCTGGAATAATCTCTTCCTCTCTCTCTCTCTCTCTCTCTCTCTCTCTCTCTCTCTCTCTCTCTGTAGTGGTTGTCTCCTTAGTAGCTAGAATTGCACTCAGCTGTCAATCCAATTCCTTCAACTTCCAAATGGGTTAAAAAAAAAACTGATCAAAAGTGTACATTGTGTGCCAGGTGGTGGTGGCGCACGCCTTTAATCCCAGAACTTGGGAGGCAGAGGCAGGCGGATCTTTGTGAGTTCGAGACCAGCCTGGTCTACAAGAGCTAGTTCCAGGACAGCCTCCAAAGTCACAGAGAAACCCTGTCTCGAAAAACCAAAAAAAAATAAATAAATAAATAAAACAAACAAACAAAAAAACTGTACATTGTGTCAGGGAGCAAAAGTAGAACTACAGAAGAGAATTTACAATTTACTGCATTGAAATTAGTTTCAGGCTCCATTACATGTTGATTGCCTTGGCATGAGCACATGACTGAATACTCCACCCTGCAGCATACATACACACGTACACGCAAGTGTGTGTGTGTTCGTGTGCATGTATAGTGTATCTTTTCTCCCAGAATAAGCATTCAAAGAAATATTTTCTTACTAGCTATAATATCCAGGCATCCAGTTTCTATCATTATTGTGTCCTATCCAGGAACAGGAAGAGAGATAAGTAACCTAAAATATATCACAATAGTGAAGGCATTAAACAGTGTAATTTTACAAGTCCAAAAGAAATAATGTTGTCTCCTTGCTTGGTCAAACACTTCACAGAAGAGAGCATGAGTAGTGTAAAGAAATGTGCAAGGTCCCCCCCTCCCAGAGAAAGCAGCATGCAGGAAGCCTCCAGGGTGTGAGGAAACAAAACGATTAAGTTAGACAACTCAGCACTGATGAGAACATCTACTTTCATGGCAAGTCTGTACTGTCTCACCCAAAGCAAAGATGTTCGGCTGCAGACCCAGCTCAGAAAGGAAAAGTGACAGAGAAAACCGGTTTCCTCCTTATAATGTGTCAGGGAGCTTGGAGTAGATTAAATCCTTGTAGGAAGGCAATACAGACGCTCAGCAGCTATTTTGACAGAGCTGAAATAGAGCCAGGAGCCCATTACTTTAATACTAAGGGAAACCAGACTGATCGGCATCAAAGCCATTCAGGAAAGGTGGGTAGATTGATGGCATGGTCCCAGGTGACATCTTAGAGCAATGACAGTATTTCAATATTGGGCTGACTTCCAACTCACACCCACATTATCATCACATGCTAGAAATCCTGCAGGCTCTTACCTTTATTCTATACACTGGCAGGGAGTAGGTTTACAGGAGGAATTCAGTTTGAATGTGCTTATTAATTTATATTGCAAGCAATAATGCAATATCAGACTTTCCTTTATATTACAATTTTAGGTATGAGATGCTATATATTTAATAAAATATAAAATGCCTAAAAATTATATACAGTCACTTAATTTCTGTGATTCCCTAGCATTTTTTCCAACGATTTGGGAAGAATGAAATAGAGAAGAATCCAGAAAACTTGTTTTAAATGTATAAAAAATGAAAGCCAGGAGGAAGAAATGGGTCGTTGAGTAATGGTAAAGATGGACGCCTTCCAGAACTGTATATGGAGGGTGAGTTTGGAATTTGAAGCTTTGTTCTGAATCTCAACATCCAGCCACAGCAATGTGAGGCTGTCATTAAAATAGTATAAGTCCAGGCTGAAATGAGAATTGGTTACACTTATCAGGAAAAAAGCCTATTCCAATTATTTAAAGATTTACTGAAAGAATGGATTTTTCCCCAAATATTCATGACAAATGTCACTGCTAATGGGTTATCTAGTGACTCAGATAAGGTTTGTGATGAAAAATCTGGACTTATTTTTTAAAACATAAACATCTTCAATAGTTTTTTTCATTTTTTTGATCTTTTTTTATTGTTAAAAGAAAAATTTACATTTACTCCCCTCTTCGCGGCCCTCCCGCTCCCCCACTACCCCAC
>JAQHUG010000086.1:746369-769228 GCA_028555095.1 Dicrostonyx torquatus
TTTCGTAAAGCTATGTTTAAAGTCGATTTCTTCTACTTCTTCTGGATTAGTTTGCTGAGTTCTTCTTGTTGCATAATTCCTGTATTCTGGTGTTGTTATGTTGCTTTTCAGTTTGTTAGAGGAACTCTTGGATTGGTGCCTGCCCATATCTTCGTCTCCAGGTGGATCAACTAGTAGTAGAAATGGTCAGTTTCCTTGGTCTGTGTAGATTGCTCTGGTCCCCTCTGGTTCCTTGACCTCAGCACCGGAACAGGGACTCCTGGTGGTCCGAGGAGCAGATCCTGCAGAAGAAAGGGCGAACTTGGGGGTGGGGGCAGGGATGTGTGGAGTCGAGGGGTGCTGGCCTCAGAGGCTAGTGCTGCCTGCACTGCAGCCTGGGTACCTTCCCTCAGATCTCTCACTCATTCACCCCTCTGGTTCCTTAACCTAAGCACCAGAACAGAGTCTCCTGGTGGTCCATGGAGCCGATTCTGCAGAGGAAAGGGCGAAGTGGGGGTGGGGGCAGGGCTGTGTGGAATGGGGGGGGGCCGCCAGCACCCTGGGCTGGTGCTGCCTGCACTGCGGCCTGGGTACCTTCCCTCAGAGCTCTCCCTCACTCACCCCTCTGGTTCTTTGACCTCAGCACCGGAACAGAGACTCCTGGTTGTCCATGGAGCAGATCCTGCAGAGGAAAGGTTCAATAATTTTTCATATTGATTTTTTCCTGAGCTACTTCCCATCTCCATGTGTAAATTTGCATTGGTCTTGCCCCAATTATGCTGAATGTTATGTAGTTCTCGGAGGAATCCATACTTCTCTAGTCATAGGCTCATTTATCTGTTTTCACATACACTTAACTATTTTTTTTTGGTCTAAAATTCTCAGTAATCAAGCTCCTTCCTCCTTTCCTCTTATATTTTCTTTCCTTTTTCCTTCCCTCTCTTTTACCCTCCTTCCTTCCTTTCTCCCTTAGACCCATCCTTCTTTCTTCTCTCCTCCCCCATCTCCCTTTCTTTCAGTGGAACTCCTAACTGACTGAACTCATTGTCTAATGCTTGCTACGTAAGTATATGCACACTGAGCTCTAGCCTAGGCTCTGTCAGCACCATTTCTAAACTCTTTCAGACACAAAATCTAAAGTCCTGTCCTTTTGGGAGAAGATTGGTGATATAGGCACTTCATGTTTTCTTTTATTCATCAATTGTCTTGTTTATTGAATCATTAAGCCACTCATCAATAAAAATTTGCCACATACTGAAGTGAAGAATATTTATTAAGAATTATAAAATATTGTTTCGACATCTAGTATTGTCTAACTTTTTCCCATAACACATTCACCTATTAATTTGTCAGAATTGTGTATGCCTACTTACACTTTTCCGGGGAAAACCCATTCATTTGGATATCCTTGAAAATAAAGGTATATAATTCACAGTGGGACATAATTCATCTTGGGACATAATTCATTTTGGGACACATAGAGCTCTATTCTAGATAATATAAGTAAGGTCATTAGTGTGTTCCAAAATAATTGCACACCTAAAAGAAAACAGATTCTGTCAGATTTATGGGGTGGCCATATTAGAGTGGCACACACTGGGGGCTGAGAGCATGGCTGATTAAAACAATTCTGAAGGCAAATGCCTGAAATGAAGATCACAGAGTCAGGCATACTTTCACTGATGGATTTAGTAAAGATTCTTTTTAATGTGTTCCTTTTAATTTCTGGTGTTTTCTGGCAGTCTTTTGTCATTCTTGACTTTCAGTTAACTTTAATCTTTACCTCTAATGTCAGTGGTGTTCTTCTCCTATGTACATTTTCACAGGTTTCTACGTGCTTAACAGTATACTCACAAAGGATCAAGGACCCAGCCACTCAGCTACAGCTGCATGTTTTTCAATTATGTCTTGAAAAACATATAAAGCCATGTTCTGGGCTTCTGTTAAAGAAATAAATTTGGTGCACACAATTCAACCCATTATATGTTATTGTAAAATAACATATAGTTTGATTAACAGTCTGAAAAGAGATATTTCTGTATTCTTCATGATGTGTTGAAATCATTTTGGAAAAAACAACAAGACACATAAAATCACTTGAATTTTATACATTTCCAAGTATTCCAAATTATTTAAATGTGGGCATGGAAATTAATCTTGAAAGAAATTATCTAGAATGAAAGATGAAGAATTAAATTTGAGACTCAATAATATCTACAAAATCTCTAAGGTAACAGCTAAGATTTATAACTAAATTGTTTACTTTTTATATACTTGAGTGGAGAAAGAAAAAAGGAAATAAGTGGGGGGTTTGCTATATTTCTAACTTCCACATGCAGATTTAGCCATGTCCAGATTATGAACAATTTGTTGCTTAGAAACCTACAGTCAAAGCCAGTGAAGCTCTTTATATGGTGAGTGGAAAGAAACATAGAGTTGGTTTACTATTCTGTTGATAAAACAAAGACGTGAATAGCAATTCTCCCCAAGCTTTGCAATGTTCCAAGGCAGGCACTGTGGCATGTGAGTAGCAAAGATAATAGGGGGTCTGATTCAATACACTTAATTCAAGCACATTCAAGGTAGGATTAGAAATCAATAAACATTAGCCACTTTTAAGAGATTCTAAAGTTTTTCAATAGCATTCTCAATCAAAGGAGATCATGACATGGTATATTCAGGTTCACCCTGAAGCCGTGCTCAGGCCAGAACCATACTACCTGCTACTAGGAGAATTAAAGTTCTATACTTAATCTGTATGGAAACAGTGTTTCTTATACTTAAGACTTCACTACTACAAAAACACAGGCATTATTTATATTTGCTTTCTCAGGTCAGTCTGACAGTAAATGATTTTTGCCTCATGTCACTGTGATTTGCACTCAAGCATTAGCTTTTGATTTTAGGTGAGGAAATAAAAAACGATTTCTACACTCAGTACTAAATGCCGAATATTGAATCTAATAGATTTTAAAAGTGTAGAGTGAAGCAACAGCAATTGACAAAAGGTATACTGTTTTTATAAAATTGACCCTTATGAATTTAGATAGAATGTGTAGTTTGCCTGTTTTAGATGTTAACAATTAATTTTAATACATGAAATCAAATTCCTAAGTTATGGATTGAGGAGGTGGCTCTGTGGTTAAGAGCTCTCCCTGCTCTCCTTAAAGACCAAAATCTGGTTTCCACCATTCAAGTCAGGCCACTCACAACTGCCTGTGACTGAAGTACCAGGGAGTCCAATGGCCTATCCTGACCTTTGGGAACACGTGAACGTGAGTAGCACACACTCATATGGACATCACATGAGCACATGATTATTTTTAAACATTGTTGCAATACTTAAAAACCCAAGGAAGTCTCAGACAGCTTGAACAATTGTTTAATTGTGCCCACTCCCCCTTTTAGGGATTTCTTCACTTCTCTGCTCTCCTGTTTCAGCAATCACAAGATGCACTTTAAAAATATATGCATATATTATTTGCAAGAAAACTTTCCTCCTACCAGCTGGCCTGAAAATACATATATAAAAAACACAGATACAAAAGTACACTTTTCAGTTCATAAAAACACCACTCTAATGAGACAGATGAAAATATGAATTGCTTCTAATGAGCTCCGAATTACATACACTTCCCTTGGTTTAATTTTCTAAGTGTTCATAGATATTTTTTGTTGTGCTTATTATAAAACAAGAAGTGGCCACTAGGCTGTGATAAACCAATTTGTGAGATTAAAGTGCTGAACTTGAACGGTTTCATTAAATTCTAAGTCATGAGTTGAAATCAGAATTTTAAAAGCCTCCGTTTCTTATTTACACACAAGCCACAGCATTTATGCAGGCAGAAAGTGGTGCCAATTAATGTTAAGTCTGTTGATGAGGTCTAGAAGGACCCCTTAGGAATGCTGCTTTTTACCATATGACCTCCTCATCTTTGCACGCATGCTTCCCTAACAAAATGCGAAGCTTTACTTTTAATAACATTCAGTCTCAGCACCTCATAATACTCACAGCTCATCCTGGCCAGAATTCAATGTCATGTTTGAAAGTAAGGACTTACCTACCTTATTTAATATGTTATACCTGGGGAATTGTGTAATCCACTTTATCACAAGACTAAAGAATTGATCATGGCAATATCCTCTGCTTCTAATATAAAGATGAGCAGAATTACAGTAACTATTATTTGTATGCAAACAAGAGTATCTAGTTAATTAGTGGTGCTACTTAGAAATTATGGGTTTCTCAAAAAACTGCAGGGTGTAATAAAATAGAATGGAGGATCATTAGCTTTCAGTAATGAAGTTCAAGAAAAATAAGCACAGCCTTGCCTTTCTATAACCCACAAGAGCAAAATTAAAATACACAACATGAATCTAAGCATATAGCCCTTAATTCAAATTAAACACAATGTAAATTTTACTATATCCTTACGAACATGAATAAATTTAAACTACAATCAAACACGCCATCAAATTATCTTCACCTTCTTATTTTTCCTATTTCTGTTCTGATAGCAACAGTCACCAGCATGATAAAGGAAATTTGGCTTATATGTTTTAAAGTGCCTTAACACTTCCCTGATTCATCGAGGTTTATAATCATAGCTCATCTTTATCACTTGTGCATATGTGGTTTCACACTATGGTATGACTTGACTTGTGTTATGTATACATACATCTATGTAGATATGACTACATGTCTATAACTAGTAGCTTTCAGGGATATTATTCCCATTGGGAAAAGGAAACAATGGTTCTGGGCCTTTATCAGTTTAAAGTTTGTTCTCTTTCTATATTCTCCTTAGCATAACAGTAGAACACAAAGGTGTTACAGTTACAGTATTTAATAACCCACTGCCAATATTTACAGGACTTATGCTGCTTCCATTGTTCTTTAATCCCAGTGCTAAAATATATTAAGTGTGCAACCCTGGAGCTTATTATTTAATTTCTATGTAGCTCATTTTTCTTCCTCCTGGATCAGAACACCTACAGCCTAGAGACAAAGTGAGGATATAATTACATGGGGGATGAAGACACAATGGTAGGTGCCCGATGAGTAGCAGCAGCAACTAGATGAAAATTCACTACATAGTAGGTGCCACTGCTTAGTAGGCTTCCTTCCTTAGCACTGATATACTCTGCAAAGCACAGGCTTCTACTTTACATTGTTTGTGAGGAAGGAAATGGCCCAGTATTTGTTCTGTAGTTTCAAGTAGTCAAACTGCACCAAGAGTGGCCCAAATTACCAATCCCTGCTAAAAGCCAACAGAAAATGCAAAACCAAAATTATCCTTTACAGAAACCCAAATAGCCCGAAGAAAGAACCATGTGATATTACTTTTGTGTTCTTTGATATTTTAAAGGCTTGCAGTGATAGTTGGATACCCAAGTAGCCTTTAAATACACACCAGCATCAATCATAGGCTTCTGCAAAATGGTTGTGCGGAGACACAAAGGGTTCAGAATGCAAAATGCACTGTCCTGGCAGGGGGCTACAACATTATGCCCAATACAGAAGTGTCTTTTGGGCCCTCCCTCTGGCTTCTGTCAATAGCTCAAGGCAAAGGCTGTTCCCATAATCTCAGCGCTTGAGAATTTACTCTCACACTCGGAGAACCACTAATAAGCAGGATAAAACACCCAGAAAAATGTATTTCCCGAATCAGTTGTGCAACATAACATTGAAATTGCCCCAACAGCAAACACTTCAAAGGCAGACAGAATGGGTGTCTTCTACATGTATATACACATATATTACTATAAGAACCATATATATATATATATATATATATATATATTAATGAATATGTTCTAAATGTGACTTTGTAAGTGAGTATGTGTGTATTATGTACATGCTATATGACTGTATTTATACTTGATGACTAACCTGGAAAATAGCAAGAAAAGTTAAATACTGAATTTAGAAAATAACTAGAGGACAACTATAGTGCAAAGCCAGCATTTTTCTAGGAAAAGTACTGTCCCTGAAGGTACACAGACACCTTGGGCAAAAAATAATAAACCTTTGTCTTATTCACATACAAGCAAGGACTGAGATGAGAGACAGAGGGGGGGGGGCTTAGATTCGTAAAATTTCTCAATTTATTATTAAAAGCAAACTCTGTTCTCTTCTCCAGGAGACAATTTTTATGTTTTACTTTATTGGATCAGTTTTCATGATATCTTACTTGAATTATTCAATGAATAGTTCCTGTGTGCCTCTTCAGCTAACTACCACACAGGTCGGCTTTTAGATATTGT
This sequence comes from Dicrostonyx torquatus, assembly GCA_028555095.1. NCBI lineage: Eukaryota > Metazoa > Chordata > Mammalia > Rodentia > Cricetidae > Dicrostonyx > Dicrostonyx torquatus. The sequence goes on from JAQHUG010000086.1 coordinate 752,616, forward strand.
TGCAAATGAAAACTGTGTATAGAATGATTCATGTCTGAAGCCAGAACACCTTACCCCGGTGCTTCACTGTGATTATCCTGGGTTCTGATGCCAGGGTATCAGCAAATTGCTTCAGATGCCAAGATAAAAGTCCAACCCGGAGGACAGTGGATGATCTTGTGATAGTTGGGCAGTGAGACATAAAGGACAAACCGGTTTGATTATGTTTGATTTGTGTTGGCTTAGAAACTGAGAAAGGTCCCTCAGACCTGAGATTGCTGGCAAATGAGGATGAAAACCGCCTGCTCTGTCTCTCTTTGTAACGGCTATGCTATTTGGAAACCTAACTCCAGCAAGGCTCTCTTAAGTTTTGCTATTGCCTTGCTCATTTACTAACAATGGCAATAAAATAGAATGCAAGGAAAGCTGTGTTTGTTGTATTGTGAAATGGGCTATTATTGGCCATAATTTAAAGCACACAATATGAGTTCTTCAGTTTTGCTAGGCATACTGCTTAACAGTAAGACAAGGATGAAAATTAATCTTAGGCTCTGTGTGTGTTTGTGTGTGTGCACGTGTGCGCATGCACATGCACGCGCCTGTGCATTATGAATGAGGGAGTACGTACATGTATGTGTCTGTGTGTGAAGTACTGAAACTGAATATTTCACAATTGTCACTCGTTTTAACTGATATTAAGTTACCTACATATAATCACATTATACTTACCTGTATATTAAGGTATATTTTTCAAGTTTTCCAATGATTTAAATCATGTATTTTATTTTGTAAAATCTAATGTAGCACGGTGAACCTCTTCTGATGGCTACTATAACTCTAGATATACATCGTAAATTTGTTCAAAGTCACAGAATGAACACCAGCAAAGGGTGAGCCCCATGTGAACTCTGGACCTGGAGAGATAATGATGTGTCAATGTAGTTCTGTCAGTTCAACAAATGGACCACTTTGGTGGTGGATGCTGATAACAGAATAGGCTGTGCATTTAAAGAACAACAATGCCGCACATCTTTGTAGCTTTCCCTTAGGTTTGCAGTAAAACTATAACTGCTCCAAGCTCTTACGAATGCTACAGTGAGCAACTTTCTAATTCTGCTCCAGGTACTGACTTGAAAATAAATTATTTTAACATCATATCCTGTATGATGTTAATCTCAATAATTATCTCTTGTTTGACTCATCAGAAATATTTTCTTTTGTTTTTCATTCTTCACGATGTTCAAATGTTGAATTTATCCTTTTAGGACTATATCAGAGAGTATCTTTAGAAGTAAAATTTCTAGGTGATATTGACATCCCCATCTTTAAAAATCTCCAGATTGTTCAACTACTTTCAAAATTGATTATAAAATTTTACACTCCTACCAGCAGCCCCCCAAAAAGTGCTGCTCTACTACTTTTTATAAGAATAGACAAGCCAGGCGGTGGGCAAAAGCCTTTAATTCCAGCACTCGGGAGGCAGAGGCACGGGGATCTTTGTGAATCCGAGACCAGCCTGGTCTACAAGAGCTAGTTCCAGTGCAGGGCTCCAAAGCCACAGAGAAACCCTGTCTCGAAAAACCAATACACACACACACACACACACACACACACACACACACACACATATATATAAATAGACATTTTAGGATTACTAAGTTCTGCAAATGTAGGGTATAAAACAATGTCCAGGAATGGTGTGGATTTGAATACGAAGGAAGAATCTTTTGTTTAATGGCCATAGCTGTTTTTGTATTTGGAGTCTGTCAATATATTTATACATTTTTCTAATGGGTTTTCCAGTTTAATGTTATAAAGTATTTTGGATTTAAAAAGTGATAAAATTATATAATAGGATTTATATTTGAATGTTTCATAAAATTCTAGGTATTTATCATTTTAAGATATTTATGATGGTATAATTCTTTCTTTTATTCGTAATTTTATAAAATTTCTACCTTATGAATTAGTGGTATCTTGAAACAGTGCTTTTATCTTCAACTTTCACTTGGTATTTCAAGTCCTTTCTTATTGGGTATCATAGTATTTCTCATTTTTTACAAAAACTTACTCAGGCCTTACAATAGGAGGGCGGATTAATCAGAAATATTTATTTTTTCTATAAAGTATAATTATTTCAGAATTGTATTCTTACATACAAAGCATTCTAGTTCTCTCCCCTCTTGCATCTCCCTTTACTCCCATCATGACTTTTCCCACATCCCAGTCCCACTTTTTTGAGGTTATTTTGTTATGCAATATGTGACTGAGATGCAGATTTGTTTTGCTTTATACCGCAAGGGCTTGTTTGGACATAGATGTCTTTCCACATCTATCAATGTCTTTTTCTAACCCTCCACGCTCATTTTTTTCTCTTTTTTCCCAGTGGAAATAGTAAGTGTTTATGTTCTCCTAATCCTGGAGAGTAAAAGTCCAAAATCAAGTTCCAACAGGTGGTTCTTTTAAGACAACCTTGTTCTATATGTAGACAGTAACTAGAGTTCTGTATCTTCTCGTCATCATTTTTTTTACTAAATTTATGTTTTGACATCTACTCTTTAGGAAGCAACAGCATCTCATTAGATATTTGTATAACCAGGCAAGACTTATGCCCATTTGGACCACAAGGTAGATACGAATACAGCCCCAAACAAAATTGTTCATTTACTTAAAACACAATGAGAGCCTTTTTAACCAATTTTATTGAATACTAACTTAGTAGAATACAATATAGTGTTATGATATGCAAATATTGGATAGTCTCATGGCTTAATATGTAAATACATGTGTTCATTTATAACAAAGTTATTGGAAACATAGAAGAGTGTGGTGGTGCATGGCTGTCATTGCAGTTGCAGAATTTCCAGGACTTCAAAGTTAGTCTTTTAACACAGTGAGCATAGAACAAGAGAGCATTACATGAGATACTCTCTCAACCCTGCTGCTTACCCCAAAAGGACAGATGAAGACCAATAGAGTTGCAATAATTTTAAGCTTTAACTTAATTTTCATGTTGTTCCTATTGCTATAAAACAATATTAACTTTATTGCTTTTTCTTAATATGAAACAGGCTTCAGCTTCCTTCTTTATACATTTCATGATTATTCAACCTTTATCACTGTGTACTTCTCCATGAATTTACATATCTTCTACTAAATGTATTCTTACATCATTGTTGTTGCATTCCCCCAAGCGGGTCTGATTTTCTGATTGTCGTATTGATTCATTATATGCATATGTAAGATTTATTGGGCTTTCAAATTTGTACTTCTTAATTTGCTGAATATTCTTAAATGAGAACTTATGTGTGGATTATGAATTTTCCTGGTGGAAAACCCTCCAATCGCTTAGAAAATTTTGTTTCTTTATTTCCGCATCCATTTCTCTTTGCTTCGTATCCCTTCAAACATCTGATTTTTTTTCTAATTTCCTTTATTATTCTTCACTCATGTCAATATATAAGCACAAAATCACTTTTAAAATCTCTATGAAAAGAATATTTAATATGTCGTTGACATAAAGCTTTTTAAATTTTTATTACTTAGTTTGAGGTTTTCCATAGCCAACAAGTCACCCTTCATCAGAAAGTATTTTCAGGTAAGCGAGGGTTTATTGCAGTGTTTATGTTCATGCAGGAAGTTGCTTTTCACACGCTTAGACCCCTTGCATAACTTTACAATTATTTTCTTCCTGTTCAACTTTGGGATTTTGCTACAAATGTCACTAACAATTACAAACTGTCCCTCGGGCTTTTTTACACTGTACATCTTATAAATTTGCAGACTCATAAAATGCTAGGGTAGGTAAAAAAAGGATGTGGGGAAATGTTATCCAATTTTTTGAACTCAATAAATAATCTTTATGTAATGCTGTCGACCTATGAAGTATAAAAATGTGTTTGAATGGAGAAGGGTCAAATTTCTAAGTTCTGATATGTCATGAATTTAACATTGAATGGATGATTGATTCTATAGTTTCAAAGTAAAGTGTATGATATACATATTATTTTAAGGAAAATTGCATTTTAAGTAAGAAATGATTACTATAATCTTAAAGTTTATCTAAAACAATTGATAATTTCCCTCAGTCAAGAACCATTTCTACTAATAATTGAACCGATAATTTTCATATTATAGAACAAAAGGACTAAGAAGAGGAATTTTGGCAAGCAAACATAGATTATCTTTATACATTTACTTTAATGAAAACTGCATTTATTTGAAAATATTACATAGAATTATATCCTTATCCAAATGCATGTAAGGCAAAATTGTGTTTCCAGGCAGCTACAAACTTAATAAAAATTTTGTAAAATTTCAAATTAACAATAGAGTCAGTTTTAGAACAAGTCAATAAAAAGGGGTACTGATTAGATCAAAAAATGATCTATTTCTTGAATGACTTATTTTGGAGATTTTAGGGAAGTATTTGCTATTTTTTTCCTTTTTGTTGGCATCATATAGATTTAGTTGCTACTGACAAAACTTGTGATAACACTACTCTAGGACATTTCCAAAAAGATTAAAAATTCTTACAGCAACGTAAATAGTTTAATTAAACTTGAAAATCTAGGTATTTTAGCAGAGGTTTGGAATGTTTGGAGATCATGTCTCTAAAATTAATATACCTTAATTTTAGTGACTAAATGTTAATACTAAAACTTAGACTATAAGAAAAGGAACAAAAAAATATGTTCAGGCTGAAAAAAATGTCTTAGTACAAAGACTTAAGTTTAAATCCTGAGGAGCAGGTATAGCTGTGCAGGGAAGCATACGTCCCAGCAGTCCTAGGCAGAGATGGGAAGTAGGGACAAGAAAACCCAGAGGCTGGTGCATTAGTCCACCATGCCACAGGAAACAACAGAGAGCCTGTCTCAAACAAGGTGAGTAGGTGAGGACCAATTCAAACTGTTTCCCTCAGACCTTCACAACTATGCATGGTACACAGTGATCACACTCACAATGCACACACACACACACACACACACACACACACACACAGTACACATAGAAACACAGTATGTACATGCTCACATACATACAAACATTGTCTTATTCTACTGGTATTAAATAAGATTTTAAAAATTGTGATGAGACTATGAAGTGGCAATTGTTTAACACATTCAGGTTAATGGAGCTTTACCTTATTTTCCTCCTTTTTCTTTTCTTTCATTCTTCCTTTCTTCTTTTCCTTTATTTCTTCTAAATTAGCTTACGGAGTAACAGGTCCCCTTGATGTATTTTCATACATGCATGCTTTAGATTAATTCTTGCCCCATATACACTCCTCTCTTCCATCCTTCTGCCTTCTTTCTGTCTCAGTTGTAACCTGTAGCCTTCCATCCCTAGCGTTACTCTACTATTTTGCTACCTGGTGTTTTATCTCCATTTCCAGCCCCTCCACTTAAAGCCTGCTTTTTTGTCCTGGTCTATAACTCCTCTACTCATACCTACTCCTGTGTAAATATACATATTTAACAATTAGAAACCAGAGGTTCCGTTGGGCTCTATCCTCTCTATCCTCTCCTAAGCTATGTCTCTGACTCCTCAAACCGCCATCAGTCATGGATTATCTGATGAAGTTTGTCTAGCCAAGTCGGCAGTTCAGTTCGTAAAGGACTCAGTTTGGCTGGATAAAAGGTGCACTGAGCCCAACAGAAGAGTTTCAGAAGATTGCCATAGCCAGAGCCATAGGATTTCCCATCATGGGATTCATTGGCTTCTTTGTGAAACTGATCCATAACCCTGTTAATAACATTATTGTGGGTAGCTGAGTGTTTTCTCTTCGCGGGAACTAGTAGCAAATGAGGGTATAAGAAGCTTGTGAAATAAAAATGTTGCTTGTATACTTTCTGTTTATCTTTCCTTTCCCCCTCCCAAGAAGTTTTGTATTTCTAAACTAAAATAATTTCAAAATAAACATTTTCCCATGGGAAAAAAAAAGTTAGAAACTAGGATATACATATGAGAAAGGACATATGGTATATACCTTTCTGAACCCTAGGTCATCTCACTTGTTTGATTCATTTTTCCTGGAAACTTCATTTTTCTTTCTTTTTTTATTTATTCTTTGTCTTTCACATCATGCTTCTTCATACCATCCATTTCCCTGTCCCTCCATTTCCAACTTCTGCCCTTTCAACACCCCGCAAAAAATAAAATAAAATAAGATTTAGGAAAAAAAGAAACAGTCTCATCAAGGAGGCTGTAGTGTCATAGTGAGTCATGTAGTAAATCTTTTTATTCATGTCTCTTTACTTGCAAGTGTTCATTGCAAAGAGTCATTGGTCTGATTCGAGGTTTCTGGTGTTTGCTATACTATGGACACTTCCCCTACTGAAACTCCTCTTGGTTATTCTGCCTTTTCTCTGTGTTGTGAGCATCCTGAAGCTTTGGGTCTGCAGGACCTGTCCCTACATGTCCTCCAGCAGATCACAGAAGGAGTGGATATTGGAGTGGATCAACTCATAACCCTGGTTCTGAGCCTGGGTAATTGCAGGATTGTTCAACACACTAGCTCTCCTCACCACCAGGGTGAGCTCTCCTGCATTGTCCTGGCAAATTCACTCCTTACAGTGATGAGCAAGGGGCAGGGCAAGCTCTCTTGCTTTCGTGTCCTCAGGGTCAGATCTCCCACATCTAGGCCTTCAGGGTCAGCTCTACTATGTTATTCAGGATAGGCATAGGGTCAGCTCTTCTGAGAACTGCCGCTGATGAGGCACAGGGACAGCTCTCTTCTTACCACCTCAGAGCCTGCTGGGAAGGGGGTGCTGCCTCTTTCACCCACTCATGCTGCCACATGACAGGTAGTTATAGGAACAGCTCTCTTATGCTCATCATTTTGGAGCTGGCTCACCCACACCTCTGCTAAATGATTGGTTCTATTGAGCTGCTCAGAAGAGGTGCAGGCCTGCTCTCCCAAGTGTTGCAGCTGGTGGTAGGGAGGATCAGCTCTTCTGCCCTTATGACCTCAGGACCAGTTCTCTAATTTGCCTCAAGAATTGTTGGGCAGGTGGGAGCATATATATATATATATATATATATATATATAATTTTTTTATTGTTAAAAGAAAAATTTACATTTACTCCCCTTTTCCCAGGCCCTCCCGCTCGCCCACTACCCCACCACCCTCCCCCTGCTTCCTTAAGAGGGGGCAGGATACCCTGCCCTGTGGGAAACTCAAGGCACTCCCACCTCCATCTCGGTCTAATAAGGTATGAATCTATATAGAATAAGTTCCCAAAAAGCCAATACATGCAGAAGAGATAGGTCCCAGTGCCATTATTATTGGCTTCTCAGACAGTCCCCATTGGCAGTCACATGCAGAGAGTCCGGTTTGGTCATATGCTCATTCAGTCCTGGTCCAGCTGGATTTGATGAGCTCCCAAAAGATCAAAGAGCACTGTCTCAGTTGGTGGGCCAGTACCTCACAGTCCTGACTTCCTTGGTCATCTTCTCCCTCCTTCTGCTCTTCCACTGGACCTTGGTAGCTCAGTCCCTTGTTCTGATGTGAATGTGGGTCTCTGGCTCTATCACCATCCATCATGCGAAATTTCTATGGTGACGATCAAGATATTCAACAATGTAACTATGGGACAAGGTCAGTTCAGGCACCCTCTCCTCTGCTTCCCAAGTACCTAGCTGGGGGACATCCCTGGGAACACCTGGGATCCCCTCTAGAGACAAGTCTCTTGCCAATCTTAAAATGACTCCCTTAATGTAGATATCTTATTCCCTTCTCCAATATCCACCCTTCCTCCCTCTCCACCCACTCCCAACCCCAGGCTCTCCCCAGTTCTTCCCTTCTCCCTTCTAACCCCCTCCCTTTCACCTACCCCTAAACAGAACCTCCTCCACCCCTATCCCCACACCCGTGCTTCCAACTTTGCCTGGCGATCTTGTTTGCTTCCAACTTCCAGGAGGATATATATATGTTTTTCTTTGGGTTCACCATGTTATTTGGGTTCTCTAGTCTTGTGAGCTATAAGCTTAATGTACTTTGTTAATGGCTCTTTCAATTAGAAGAAAAGACATTTTTCCAAACTAAAGTGTTGTAGCAATAATCAAATAGAGAGGGACAGAGATTTTGCAAGTGTTTTAAGGAGAGCAATTGATGAAATTAAAGAACAAAGGGTTTCCAGACTTCTCTGATCCCTAGACATGCTAAATTTTAAATCTTCCCATCCATTTCTTTCACGTGTAGAACAATGTCTCAAAATTAAGCTTAACTTTTCACAATTCAGAAGAATATATTGTGAGATAATTTAAAAGAAAAGTTTTAATGGAAGTTCTTAGAAAAAGATCAAGCTGAATTATTTTTAAAACTTGAGATGGAAATGCAGCGAAGCTTACAAATGGAAATGACGTCTACATCATAAAGGTGGTAAGAAGGTAGTTTCCAGGAAATGGCAAGGCAGCAAGCAGAAACAAACATTACCAGCCTTCTGGGAACATCTCCCTCAGAAGCTGATGGATTCTGGATGATGAGCCTACCATCAGTAAGATGTTAGCAAGCTGGAGACTTCCCGTAGATTCAGTCTTACTAGGTCAGGCCATAACACCAGCAGAAATCTCATTTATTTTCAAGTACTCTGAAGGTTCTCAATGGACTATTTGCTAGAAGGAAATCATAGAGATGCTATACATTTTGGAAGAAGGCTGGAAGGTAGAAGCTAAAAGAAGCACAGTAGAGAGAACACAAGAGTTAGACAATCCAGAGTTTTAGCCTTATTATGCTAAGATCTGTATTACATAGGCATCGATGAATGTTAGTATGGAAATTTTTATGAAAAACTCCTGGTACCACACTTACTCCTTCAGCAATGGCATCTTTCAGAGATCATCTGAAGAATTATTTTTGGAGATACCCAGGAATTCTGTGGATCTAACATGTGGATATGTCTCGATAAGGATAAAGAGATATGGCGTAACATAACCAAACTTCCTGATTCTACATCTGTGTAACACTTAAAGACACAAGAGGGTTTGGTTGGTTCCTCTGGGATACAGCATACTGCTGTAGCCACCTTCTATTTCTAAACACTTAGGCATGGTTTCTTGCTTTTTTCTGTCTCATGGAGTTTTATCATCACTTTATGGAGCCCCTGCTGTGGGAAAATCTACAGTAGGAATTCTTTCCTGTGATGTGCTTCATGTTAAAGACAACTAGTATATTTATTTTTATTATTTAAAATGCTTACTCAATACACACTTTCTAATTTTAGCTCTGTGATATCTCTTCTTGGTTGTAAACTTGACTACATCTGGAAAGAACTACAATCCAGAAATAGAACTGAATCAATTATCTAGTACAGAATCGAATGGAACCTTGATGAGAAAAAGTTAATTGTAAACAACCGCAGTATTAGGAAGGTTACCACATTTTAATGAGTTTTATATCCAGGGATCTCAACACATTCCTAGAACAGGAAAGGAAAAGGCACCCATGGAGGATGGTAGAAGAATGATCTTAGGTAAAACCTATCCAGTATTCTTCAAGGCAAAACCTATTCTCCATAACTATTGAAATTTAAAAGGACTTTCTAAATCCCTGATTCCTATATGGGTAGGAGAAGGTTATTTCTGTATCTATGACTGTTCTCACTCTCCTACCTTTCCCAAGGGAAGGTGATGCCACAAAAGTTGCATAGCTAGTGTAGAGGCATAAAACTATTAACAGGCTGGCATGATTTTAAGCTCAGGTGGTTCACCTTCTCTAAAACTAGCATATGAAGCCTGCAGTATAAAGTGACTCTTCCCAAGTAGCTGCCAGGAATTCTTTCTTTCTTTTCTTTTTCTTTCTTTCTTTTTTTTTTTTTTTTCGAGACAGGGTCAGGAACTCTTTCTTAGAAGGGGTGCTATATATCTTGTCCCTTAACTTGGAAAGGAAAATTCATCAGCTGAAACAAAACAAAAATTTCAAACACCTTCTTTGACATCTACAGTTAAATTATATCACGAAGCACTTCAATTTTGGGCATTCCCAAGTTACATTTTAAAGAACATGGTTTAATTAAACCATTAATACCCAAAAGTATGATATCACTAAGAAGTAAACTTCTGTTTCAATTATTTAGATGCTTTAGAAGTACAGGAATGGAGAGAACTGTCACTCTAAAATGAGGATGAAGAAAGGTATGAGTAGTTACACATCAGACAAATAAATTTATGTAACAATATTCATAAAGAGGGGGAGACATAAAGATAAAAGTGTCTATGCCCAGAAAAAGAAAATAATTCTAAATATTTCTTATCAAAAAATAGACATTAAAAGTTATAGAATAACAGCTATAATATATTTAAATGTTTGAAAAGTAACCTACATATGTCCATGCAGTATATTGGTCAGGAAAGATATATTGTTACCTCAAAATATTTTCAAATCATACCAGGAGATGAGTGATTGCATGCCTATAACCCTTACACTTAGAGGCAGAGACAAGAGGATGGCAACTTCAAAGATGCTTTGTGTTAATTGCAGGACACTCTCTAAATAAACATGAACTGGAAAACACTTCAATGTTAAGACAATCCAGTTTGAACCCCAGCACTGAAAAAAACTGAGAGGTGAATGAAGAGTAAGGCAATTAACTACCAAACATGCAGAAGGCACTGAAAGTATTTATAAGGAAAGATATCATACAAAGACATGGGACAATATAATAAAAATAAGCCGTGTGTATGTGTATGTGTGTTAATTTGTTGGTTTATTTGTCTATTTGTTTTGCTATGTCATGTTTAGACCTGGCTATCCTGGAATTTGCTCTGCAGACAAGGCTGACCTCAAACTCACACATCTGCCTGCCTTTGACTCCCAAGAGCTGGTATTAAAGGCTTTTATTTAAGATTTATGTTATTTTATATGTATGGTGTTCTGCTTGCATGTATATATGTGTATCCCATTTTTGCTGGGTGTCCTCTGAGGTTAGAAAAAGGCCTCAGGATCAAATTCCTTAGAACCAGAAATAAAGGTAGCTGTGAGCCACCATGTGTACTAGGGGAAGTTTGGGATGTGAAAAAAAGGGGGTCACATTAGGTTGGAGTAGATAGAGAGGAAGGAGAGAATACTTAGAGGAAAGATGAAATAGTGAATATTGGGAGCAGATAGAGAAACCTAGTGCAGTGGAAACTTCTAGAATCTATGAAAGTTGCCGTAACAAAGAACTCCTAGTTATGAGATATATGGAATATCAACTGGTCATCTGTTATAGCCAAGCAAGGACTCCTGTGGTTGACCAGGGTTGCTTGCATTTGAGTTGTTGGCCAAGGAGGATTCATAGAAATCCCCCCTAGCAACCCAATCTCTTGTTCAAACAAAGAGTTGCTCTTCAAACTGACAGTGTGATTTCCTTGCTGAGGAAACACTCACTCAAGTCATTGAGCATAGAGAAGTCAAGATAGAGCATACATGGAGCCCTCACCCCTATATTCTTAGTCTCCTTGGTCCTGAAGAGTAGTTTGTAGGCTATTGAAAGAGAAGCATGGACATAAACCCAGACACAAATTCTTTGACCTACCATGTGTCCTGCCTGGAAAATATGCTAGGGCAATGTTAGCACAGAAACTGTGGGAGTGGCCAACTAATGTCTGATTTGACTTAAGTCCCACTGCATGAGAAGGAACCAATACCTGGCACTGCTTGGGTAACCAGCAATCAAAGACTAGATAGCCCAGAGACCTAGGAAAAAACTATTAAAATGGGGTTCAAAAATCATTAAAATGATTCTTAATGATATTCTATGCTTCTCATAGATCAGTAAGTTTCAATAAAAGGACTCCTAATGGTATTCTGCTATACTAATAGATCAGTGTCTCATCCAATCATCAACATAAACTTTTTAAGGCACCAGATGGTAGCAGATACAGAGAACCATAGCCAAACATTATGCGGAGAGAGAGTTTAAATTGCAGGTCCCCATTAAATCACTCACCTCAGAGCTCAGGGAATCCCAAGAGAGAGGAGACAGAAAGATTGCCCTAGCCAGATGGGAGGGAGGGCACCAGCAGAATACAGCCCTCTGAATCAAATAAGCAAGATGCTTATAAGCTCTCAGAAACCAAAGCAGCAAGTATAGGGTCTAAATAAGTCAGCACCAGGTCCTCTGCATATATATTACAATCTTTAGCTTAGTACTTTTATGGGATTCCTGACAGAGAACAAACTGTTTTCTGACTCTTGTACCTTGTCTTGGGACTCATCATCCCTTTTTAGGTTGAGGTGTCCAACTAATTTTGCTTCATCTTATTACATTTTATTCTTTTATGTTTATTTGATATCTTTTAGAAGCCCATTCTTTTCTACTGAGAGGCAGAAAGAGAGTGAATCCAAAGAAGAGAGAAGGTGGGGAAGAACTGGGAGGAATATAGGGAGTGGAAACTATAATCAAGTAGTGTACGATAAAAGAATCTCTTTTCAATAAAAGAAAAACAAAAATACTAAAAGAAAAAATTACAGCTGCAGAGAAGTCTGTGAGTAATTAGAGTTTGTCTCTGAAGAAACCATGTTTTACGGGTCTCTATTTGTCTCTATTCAACAAAAGACTTACTGTAGTTTACATGAAACCATTTTACTCTTGGTGTTCATGCTAGATACATGGAGTTAAATAATCGCATGCACAGTGTCTTCATTCTCTTAATCTCATATATTTTTTCCAAACTTCATTTTTATTTCAAAAATGATAATTATTTATTCTTTTTCAAAAGTATTCATATTATATTGCAATCATATTCAACGTAATTTTCTGCACACATAGGAGAGGGTCTTAGATCAAGACTCATACAAATATTATACCTAGTCACAGATCTGAAGGCAATGCACATTGTTATTTAATTCAAAACCACACTCTCCTGGATGCTATTCTTTTGGGAAACATATACTAGAGTGCATTTAAGTTAGACATATGCTTTGTCTAGACATAGAGCTATAGGCAGACTTATTCCCTGTGAAGTTTTCCTGAAAACTATACAACAGAGACAATTAAAATCACTGCAGGAGCAGCCTTTATTTTCTCACGTGCACTTCTGATTTCTTTTTTCTTTTCTGTTAAAAAATAAGTCCTCTCCTCCAAGATATCTAGCATAGGAATTACCTGTGCGTTTCCCAACTAAATGTTCATTTTATTTTTTTTTAATTTTATTTTCCTGTGTGTGTGTGTGTGTGTATGTTTGTGTGCCTGCCTCTCTGTCTGACGGTTCGTGCCAGAAAAGACATGTCAGGGGAAGTATGAAAGCTATGGTACACATGTTGAGATCAGAAAACAATTTCAATATCAGCTTTTCTTTCCACTCTTATGTGACTTCTGATTATTGATTAAAGTTACCATCTTGAGCTGCAAGCTACTTAATCTGCTGAGCTATGTGATGGCTAGTTGTGCTTGTCAATGTGACTACATATGGGATGTCCAGAGACAGAGAGAGCACTTGTGACCCACATCTTGAGACAGAAAGACAATACTTTTTTTTTTCTTTTCTGGATCTTGAGGCAGGATAACAAACACCTTTAATCCTTTAAGCCTGGAAGGAGACTTTTAATCTGGGCCTCACGTTCTGCTGGCAGCCTATAGAAAGAAAATGGAGGAAGTGTTAGCTCTTAGCCTGCTTGCCCTCACCTCTGTCAGCACATTCATTCCTTTTTGGCTTGAAGCCTACTTCTCTACTTCTGTGGATTCTAGCACATACAGGAGACCAGTTGAGAAACTCAGCCTTTGGACTGAATAGTTCAAAAATTTGGACTTCCCATTCACAGCTAGCCATTATTGGACTGCAACCTGCTGCAAGCCATTCCCATAAATTCCACATATAAAAAGAGGGATAGAGGGAGAGAGAGAGAGAGAGAGAGAGAGAGAGAGAGAGAGAGAGAGAGAGAGAGAGAGAGATTTATTCCATAAGTTCTGTGACCCAGGAGTACGCTGACTAGAACAGAATTTGGTACCATAGTGGTTCTAGAGAAACAGAGGTTTAAGGATAAATCTTTTAAGTATCTGGAATACACTTTTTCATTGACTAGCACCTTCAAATTCACCAGTGCCTTCAGCTATGCAATCACTGAAGCCTAACCACCAGCCTCTCTCTCTCTCTCTCTCTCTCTCTCTCTCTCTCTCTCTCTCTCTCTCTCTCTCCTGGAAGCTCTGAAAACCCATGGCTTAAACTACATTTCAAATTTAGAGACAAATGCCTTTGGCTATCCTGATTCATCTCTCATGTGGGACAATGCATTTAGTGATCCTCTTTATGAAAATGTTTTATTGATTTTATTGAGTTATACATTTTTCTCTGCTCCCCTCCTTTACTTCTTTCTCTCTCCTCCCTTTCTACTCTCTTTCATGGTCCACATGCTTGGAATTTACTCAGAAGGTCTTGTTTTTTTCTACTTCCCATGTAGATTAGATTCATATATGTCACTCTTAGGGTCCTCATTGTTGTCTAGGTTCTCTAAGATTGTGAATTGTAGGCTGGTTTTCTTTGCTTTATGTCTAAAAGCTTCTTATAAGTGAGTACATATGATAATTTTCCTTCTGGGCCTGTGTTACTTCTCTCAATATGATGTTTTCTAGATCCATCCATTTTCCCACAAATTTCAAGATGTCCTTATTTTTTTATGCTATGTAGTACGCCATTGTGTAAATGTACCACATTTTCCTTATCTGTTCTTCAGTTGAGAGGCATTTAGGTTGTTTCCAGGTTCTGGTTATGACAAACAATGCTGTTATGAACATTGTTGAGCACATGTCCTTATGGTACAATTGAGAATCCTTTGGGTATATATCTAAAAGTAGTATTGATTAGGAAGGTTGTTTCCTAATTTTCTGAGAAATCACCACACTGACATCTAAAGGGGCTGTACTAGCTTGCACTCCCAACAGAAATGCAGGAGTGATCCCTTTACCCCTCAACATCTCCAATATAAGTTGTCATCATTTTTTTTTTTATCTTGGCCATTCTTACAGGTGTTAAGATGGAATCTCAGAGTTGTTTTGATTTGCATTTCTCTTATGGCTAAGGATATTGAACATTTCTTTAACTTTCTTTCAGCCATTTAGATTTTTCTGTATTTGAAACTGATGACAGTTTGCGGGAAAATAAGGAAATTGATACTGCTGGTAGGTATTGCTATTAATATCTCTGAATAAATTGATAAAGGTTAGGAATGAGCTCTTAGGATACAATTTACCAACTTCAGAATATGCTGAAGAACTACAGTAATGAATCTGTCCAGCTTCAGATGCAAATAAACAGTCTAATGGTTTTTAAGTGTGCCCTGGAAGGAAGTCTTCTCTCCAGCAATCACAGAACTCAAGTTGCAGAAAATCAAACCAAAGCCTTCATTATAAGTTTGGCTGAATTACAGCAAAAACTCAAGTCTCAGCCTCAAAGGGGGTCGGTGAATAAAGTAAAGGCATTAATTGGTAAAGAATGGGATCCTACAACCTGGAATGGGAATGTGTGGGAGGACACTATTGAAGTTGAGAAATTTAAACATTCAGGTTCTCAAGCATTGATCGTATCTAAGGAAGAAGTATCCACCAAGTCATAAAGTAGGATATGCACAGCAGTAGTCTATTATCAAATGGGCATGGTATATGCAAAATCAAGCCCCCCATCAGGTCTTAAAGGCACAAGCAAGTTATATGAAGAAGTTTCCCAAAAGTATATTTTTATATAAAGGCCCAATAGAGAATGAAGATAGAGGTCAGCTCCCCAAGAAACATGAGGGGCATTACATAGAACCATATCCCAAGCTCCTCATTTAGGAGAGATTCTGGCCCGGCCTAGTGTCTTTTGTGGGGGAAGGCTATTTGACATTTGACCTTCATGCTAGCTGACATGTCTTCCTGGCAGGGGTTATATAAGCTGTAAACCCACATCTTTGCACTGCGAGGGTGCAATTCTCCTGGGGTAATTGGAAGCTCATTTTAACCTCGTGCAATGGGACAATCCCCGGGTGTGTAAGAATTGAGCTTTCAACTTTATTGCTTAAGTATGGATAGTCATACCTCAGGGGAGGATCTCTGTTTCAGTATAGCAAATGCTTGGGCAATCACCATCTTGTCTCTCTGACTTTGTGCTTTGAGTCTGCAGACCAGCCATAACACCAACACTAGGCCAAAGCAGAGGATAGCTCCGAACATTCCCACCCCAACCCACTCCTTGAAGTAGGAAAAAGCAGATGAGATCCAGGTGGTGAAGCCCTCTGTAATGGACAGGTCCACGTGAGTGGAGTTTACTTGAATGATGGTGGTTCTCAGATCTCTCAGCGTCTGTTCAAATTTAACAGTCCAATTCTGTAACATAAACTGGGAGAGGCTTTTTGAGAGATTAGCTGTCTTCGTAAAATTCTCATATTGGATGGAAGTTATACACAATCCTGGGTATTTGTGTTCACAACCCAACTGGGCTAATTACCATAAAATATCCAACTGTTCTTGTACCAGGTCGATGCGTTGGTTTACCAACATCAGAATTAGGACCTTTGGAATAGCAGGCAATGCTCTTAACCATTGAGCCATCTCTCCAGCCCCCAAATCAGCCTCTTTCTCCAGATCTAGAATGGCCAGGTCTTCCGGATCCAGGGTGTCCAGGTCAGAGCTATCCTCAGAATTGGTATCAGGGGTGGCATTGCTGCGAGCCCTTGAAC
>JAQHUG010000086.1:769932-783369 GCA_028555095.1 Dicrostonyx torquatus
CTCACGAGATGATGCCATGGGATAGGCGGGATGGGACGAGGTGGAAAAACTCTTTGCATATGTGCAATGCATCTGTTTATTACTCGGGAACACAGGATATGGGCGCCATCTTGTAATGGTGAATAGCGGGTGCGGCTCCCCACAGTATATGATTTCTCTTTCTGTTACAATGCACTATACCACCAAGCATGCACCTATAGCCACATGGTGTGTTCCATATTATCAGTTGACTAAGGGAAAGGAGACTAGGGTTTGGTTTATTGATGGTTCTTTAAGTTATGATGGCACTACCCAAAGTGGAGAGATGCAGCATTACAATCCTGAAAAAATACCTATGAAAAGAAATCTTTGGGTAGTACACATGGTACTGCAGGGTTTTTTTGGAAGGAGAAATGAACAGACATGCAACTGTTCACTGGCTTGATGTTCAGGGACTTGGAAAGAGCATGATTGAAAAATTGGTGAGAAAAACTGGAGAAGAAGTAGGTGATACCTCTGTCCAAATGGGCAAAGGATGTGAAAATACTTGTGTCTTATGTAAATGCTCACCAATAGGTGGCTTCAGCTGAGGAGATATGATAATCAAGTCAATAGGATGACCCATTCTCTGGATAGTCAGCTACTCTCCCGAGCGATTCCTTTCATTGCTCAATGGGCACATGAAAAACTGGTCATGGTGGCAGAGATGTGGTATATTCATGAGCTCAAAACATAGACTTCCACTCACAATGACTGACCTGGATACAGCTCTTGCTGAGGGCCAGATCTTTCAACAGCAGAAACCAACACTGAGTACCAGATATGGCACCATTCCTGGGGTGATCAATCAGCAACCTAGTGGCAGGTTGAATACATTGGACTGCTTTCTCCATGGAAAGGGCAACAGTTTGTCATTACTCGTGTAGCTATTTATTCTGTTTATGGATTTTCCTTTCATGCATATAATGCTTCTGCCAAAACCATAATCCATGGACTTACAGAATGTATTATTCACTGTCATGGTATTCTCCACAGTATTGCTTCTGACTAGGGAACTCATTGCACAGCCATGAAAGTACGACTTTGGGTGCATGATCATGGGATATACTAATCTTACCAGGTTCTCCACCATCCTGATACAACTGCCCTGGTAGAAAGATGGAACAGCCTTTTGAAGACACAGTTACAGTGCCAGTTTAGACATCAACAGTATGAGGGACTGGGAAGGATTCCCTATAATGCAATATATGATTGGAATGATCCAATACATGGTACTCTTTCTTCCATGGCTGGGATCCAAGGGGCCAGGAATCAAGGAGTGGTAAAAGGAATATTCTACTCACTATCACCCCTAATGGCTCACCAGGACAGATTTGGCTTCATGTTTCTGCAACCCTAAATTCTGCTGGCTGGAAGTACTGGTTCCAGAGGGAGAAGTGTTCCTACCTGGAGTGACAAAAAATATTCCTTTGAACTAGAAGCTCAGACTGTCCCCTGGTCACTTTGGGAATTTTATGCCCTTAAGCCAGCTATTCAGATGGTTAGGAGCAGTGATAGATCCAGATTACTATGGGGAAATTGCCCTCTCCATGGAAGTAAGAAGGATTTTGCCTCGAGTGCAAGAGATATGATTGTGTGTCAAGTTGACAAGAGGTAGATTGTAATAGCTCTTCTTGTTTGTCAACCTGCCTATATCTAGAATGAACTACAGCCCATAAATAGTGGGCACACTGATGATCTGAATCTTGAGGCTGGTAGACAACATGTGTGTTAGAAGACACACACCTTTAAACCAAACCACAAATTCTGCTGAAGGCATACATAAGGACAATGGAAAAAAGAAGAGTTTTTTTTTGTCTGCTTGCCCTTGCCTTGTCAGTACATTCATTTCTTCACTGGTTTTGGAGCCTACTTCTTTGGGACTCATGTATATGCAGAAGGCCAACTGAGACACCTAAACTTGTGGGGCTGAGCAACTCTAGATTCTTGAACTTTCCATTCACAACTAGCTATGTTGGACTGTAAATTGTAAGTCATTCAAATAAATTCACACACACACACATACACACACACACACACACACACACACTTGGATGACCAACCAGTTCCAAATCATTGTGCACATACTTATTAGTTTCGAGTGTTCTTTTGGCTAGCTCTTTTAACTTAATTTACATGTTTAGCTATCTACCTTTTGCATTGGGGATTATTACCGTTCTTATTTCTGAATATCCTACTCTCACTGCTTCTCTATGTCTGATTGGCGTCTCTCACTTCTCTCCTCCTTCCCTATTTCTTCATTCTCCTCTTATGAAGCCGAGATTTCTCCTTCTATTTATTTTCTCTACTAGGTAGCCCCACCTATCCTTTCTCAGCCTAACTATTGGCCATTTGAATTTTTATTAGATCAGTCTGGTCCCTTAAGCAGGCAAGGTGAAACAAATGCAACACACCTTTTCATAATTAAACCAATACAGCATGAATAACACATCTTTACACAGTTTAAGTAATATTCTGCATCATCAGCAAATGTTGCATATCTTTACACAGTTAAAATAGCATTCCACAAGATATACATATATATATATATATATATATATATATATATATATATATATATATATATATATGATAGATAGAGACCTATAAACAGACAGACAGAAAGACAGACAGCTATCGATGAGAGGGATATTAATTTAATAAGTTCTGTGACTCTATAGAACCCTGACACAATACTTGAACTAGATACTCTCACTAAAATTTTGTAGTAAATGCCAAGTAGATAGATAAATATATGTGTTTGAACCTTGGTGATACTATGTGATAGATTTGCCCAGTTACTCTAGAGACTTTCTTCCTGGGGCAATGAGAACTCTGATGCCTGTAAATTTCTGAAGTCCTTGGAAAGTTTGATGATGTGGGCGGTCCTTCTGTCCAAGTGCAGCTTTAGTTGGTAAATAAAGAAACTGCTTTGGATCTGTTGATAGGGCAGAACTTAGGTAGGCAGGGAAAGTTAAATGGAATGCTGAGAGGAAGAAGGCAGAGTGAGAGAGAAGCAATGGATCTGCCTGAGACTGACTCTGGAAATTTTACCCTACATAAACCACTGCCCAGTGGTGATACAAAGATTAATAGAAGATGTAAGAATTAGCCAATAAGACACTAGAGCTAATGGGACAAGCAGTGATTTAATTAATACGGTTTCTGTGTGGTTATTTCGGGGCTAAGCGAGCTGGGTGGCTGGGAAAAACAAGCAGCCCCTCCCTTGCAACTGTTTGGTTCGTTTTTCACGTTATTGAGTATGAGAACTGTATAGGGAAACCTCTGGAAGTTTGGATGGAAGACAGATTAATGCAAGGAAAAGAAAATAAAGTCAGTGATTTGGTTGAGTTCTCTCTTCTGGAAATAGAAGCCTATTGAGTTTAGGAGCGTACCTGCCAAACATAGAGAGGGTCCGTCTTCAGCACCCCAAGGACTGGGTAGAATTACTCAAACCTGAAATCCCAGAATTTAGGAGGCAGAAACAACGTTATCCAAAGTTCAAGATCATGCACAGATGCACAGAAAGTTTGAAGCCAGTGTGGGTTAAATAAGACCCTATCTTTAAAAAAAAAGAAATACATTATTTTCTATATATATTAACTGCTAGGAAACTGTAGCTACTGCTCACTGCTTGCTTGTCTCACAGTCTGTTTACAAAATTTGTTCCAGGGGAGAACTTCTGTCTTTTGACTAAAATACAACACTTCATGAAAGGATACAGTTGTATTTTGTAGCCAGAGTGTCAATAATAAAATATGCTTAAATTACTGAGAAATATTTATGAATAAGATTGATGTCACCAGTAATAGAGATTACTCTCATCAGCAAGAATCAATAGCCAACACTAACTGAGCCTAATTTCCTAGTATAAACCACAGGTATAATTTTAGATAATTTCCAGAAATATCTCTTAAGTCACATGGCATGGAGTTATTTTAATCATTTAATCTAAATGCAGCAACTTTAAGGAGTACAAGAAAAAGAAAAGCACCAGGCTCAACAAAACTCTAAAAATTATGCCATCTTATGAAAAATTGCTTTCAAAAAAGGATCATGGAAAACTTAACTTTTGAGTTTTTCTAATTAAACAGCATTATGCATATTCAGTTGTTGTCTGTGAAGCACATATACCATTATTGAAATTGCTGCTCAGATTTAGGAAACTGATGAAAATTGAGCTCATAAAAATTTAATGCCATGAAATCTAAGTGTGGAATATATAGTTAGGGTGTAGTTGTTTAGAGGAACCATATTAAGTCTAGCAAAAGAAATAACACTTAGCCTTACTGACTAATCTTAAAGATAATGAATATGTAGCTCTTGTGTTTTCAGATACAAAGTAAAAATGGCTTAGAGCAGGCTTAACATCATCAAGAAGGAAGAGTCTCAGTCCATAGAATTGAGATAACCATGCAGTTGTTCAACGTGGACTCATGCAGGATGGAAGGAGAATTGACACCATGGAGGAATAGGATATTTTGTGGTAAAGTAGGACTGGACATTTTGTCTCTATGAAAGAATGAATTTTTCACTCAATGGGAAAATTCATCAAAGTCTTGTGATGTTTGCTAGTTTGCCAGACAATATGAGTGGATTACTTTGTGACTATGAAGCCAAAAGTGGCAGAAAAGCCACAGAAAGGATTATTTAAATAATCATTTAGTAGCACATGGCCCTTCTAATCTCTTGCAATGGATTAAATGGAAAAGCTGTCAGATTAAATAATATAATGGTTTTAAAAGTAAGTTAAAGTTTTGAGAAAACAGATAGTGTACTAAACCAAGAATGAAAAAAATAAATATTCCATGGGCTCTTGAGATGGCTTTGTGGGTAAGAGGGCTGGACGTTAAGCCTGACACCCTGAGTTCAATTATGGCATCCACCTGGTAGAAGAAAAAAGCTGAGTATTAAAAGGTATCTGATATCAACACTGGTGGTGTGCTGTGCTCAAACGCACTCACATACACTCAAACATATACACATACACTAACACAGACACACACACACAAACATAAAATGCTCCAAAAGGCAAAATATCCTTATTGCCAGTTATAAGAAGAGTTTAAGAATGATAACTGCTCTACCCTGAATTATCCTGTGGAAGTGACATTGTATTCATTTCTTGAATTTTCCAATGGACTGATGGTCTGCTGTGTGTATACTTTGCTTTGTTTCAGGATGTTTGCTTACATTATGTGAAGATGTGTCACTGTGATTATTTTAATAAATAGTTGAATGGCCAATAGCTAGGCAGGAGACGTTGCGTGGGACTTCCAGGCAGAGATGGGAACTCTGGGAAGAAGAAAGGTAGAACATGGCAGCAAGACACAGAAAAAATCAGATGTACAGAATGGAGAAAAATTGAAAAGACATGTGACAGAATGTAGATCAGTAAATGGGTTGATTTAAGTTATGAACACTAGTTTGGCAAATGTAAGCTATCACCAAACTTTCATAATTAGTATTATTATTTGGGGGTTGGCAATCCAAAGAAAGTCCAGCAACATTGCATGACCTCAAGAGTACTCATATCACCAATCAAGTTAAAATATTAATATTGTGCTGCAACCAGGTGCCTCCGTGATGTCTTTGCCAGAGCTGCAGCTGAGGACCATGTCTAAGTCCTAGCCTACTGCAACCAGGGTCTGAGTTGATGTCTGTGGTTTTTGTTACCATAGAAGTTCATGGCCATGACCTGGGAACATGTTGGTTTCCAAAGGCCATGCTACCACTGGGACCATGTCAATCTGAGTGTGCTGTGCTACCTCCTGGGTCAGTGGGTTCATTAATGCCCTGCTGCTGCCAAAGACCATATCTGGATCCATGGTCCTTCTGCAACTAGGATCTGTGTTCATGTCTGAGGCCTGTGTTGCTACCAAAGGCCACATGTAAGCCCAGGGTCTGGGCCATGACCTGTGGCTCTGTAGGTCCATGTTACCACAGGAGGCCATAGAAAACTATGTGTGATGAAATCAGAGGGTTGTGGTTGAACTGGCCCTTGGAAAGCTGGCCCCGCCTCTCACTAGACACTGCAACAAGGTAGCTGACCCTGATTCTCATGAAAGAATACTGCCCCCTTGTTGTAAGAGGTATGGGCTGTGTCCTGCCGTCGCTCTGCTCCCAGCCGCCGGTTAGCTTATACTCAAAATAACCACACAAAAATTATATTAATTTAAATACTGCCTGGCCCATTATCTCTAGCCTTTTCTGCGCTAACTCTCACATCTTGCTTTAACCCATATCTATAAATCTGTGTATCACCACATGTCATGGCTTACTGGCATGAGTCTGACCTACGTCCATCTTGGGCTGGAGAAAAATGGCGACTCCCACACTTCCCTTCTTCCCAGCCTTCTGTTCTGTCTACTCTGCCCACCAAAGGGCTGCCCTATCCTACAGGCCAAGGCAGTCTCTTTATTTAACCAATGAAAGCACAGAAATAGAGAAGGACCCTCCTAAACCACCCCCTGCAGCACTCAGTAGAGATGTTGCATTGGAGGTGTAAGAATTGGCCCTGACAACATGAGTGTAGGAGAGCTGACTGCACACCTTACTTGACATGGTAGCTCCAGTGGTCCAGACTGACAAGTTCAGCTTTTCTCCCAGGCCCACATCCAGGGCCTTGGCTTGGCCCAGCCTAACATCTACCTAATCCTTAAACTGCTAAACCTTTGAAACTACTGGTCCTGTAGAATGAATCCTATAGGGACTCCATGAACATGTTTTAGTGAGGACCCAGTGATGATGATGTACCAGAAACCAGAGGCTTTGAACCAGACCAATGACTCATTTAATGGACATTTACATATAAGGCTGATTGAACAAAAGTGTATACTGTGTGGCACAAAGGTTCCCAAAGTCACCAGAATGAATTAAGAGGGGGTTAAGATGGTGGAGTGAAGAGAATTCTTTTTGGTTTGTTTGTTTGGTTGATTGGTTTGGTTTTAATTTTTGTTGTTGTTGTTAATTTTCTTTTGTTGGGGATGCTGCTGGTTGAAGGGTAGATATGGTGGGACTGGAAATTTAGTGGAATTGGGTTGCACGATGTGAAATTCCCAAAGAATCAATAAAGAAATTATGTTAAAACTATTAATATTGCCAAAAGAAGAAAAAGCCAGGAGGTGGTGGCACATTATCATTCATAGTGCGGGGTGACCTGAAGTTATACGGAAGACAGAGAGATATGCCATGCAGAGAGAACTTCTGTATAGAGTTTACTTAGTGGGTATTGCAAATGACATAAAAATAAGGGTTATGGAGTGGGCAGAAGTGGAGAGAGAAGGGAGGACAGAAGAGAGAGAGAAAGAAAAAGGGATAAGGAGAAGATAGGAAGGCAAAAACTGTCTCTCCAGAAGAAGGACAGACAGAAAGAGAGCAGACTGGAGAGGAGACTGGAGATCTGCCTGCATTGTGGGGGTGGGGGGAATGGGAGTGGGTGGAGCTTGTCTCTTAAAAGGACAGGGTATCCAGGTACCCAGGCCAGCCTAGCAGATTGCAACATTCTTGCTTTTCTCTCATAATAAAAATATGGGAAGTTAGACATGGCAAGTTGAGAGGATTGGGATGGCAGGTTCTCAAGACTGCTTCCTAATTAATTGTGGGCATCAAAGTCTATCTTGGGGGACCTGAGAAAGCTGCAATGTCAGTCACGGGTTAGCTGCTGGCTTTACTCCTCATGAGGATTTGTGGTGTAGAACTTTCCAGTGTCCATTGGACCTGACAAGGTGTTGGCAGAGGATAGAGGACAAAGTTAAGTTTAGGAAGAAAGAAATTTTTCAGGACCAGGGAATTTAGAGGGGTGTGTCTGACATATTTAAGGTGAATCTTTCAATTCAGCTCCCTAGAACTCACAAGAATTTTTTCAGTTTGTGAAAACATAAGCTTAGACACATAAATTATATAAACAGCAGCATATTGATGTCAGAATGACTGTGACAGATGTTTTTGCACAGTGTTAGAGTAGGACTCTGACAGAATTACATTAAGAGGTTCAGGCTATGAAAGGCAGCATGGGAGAGAAATATAACTTGCATTTGTCCCCACACTTTTATAACTAGCAGGTACTCACCCAAACATTAATAACTTGCATTTGTATATCTTTAAAACACCCTTCATTTAGAACATATTAAGAAGTTGTGTTCAAGTTTGTTTAGTGAGGTTGTCCTTTTAAACTGACAAAGCCTCTGAAACATTTAAATGCCATATTATTTGTTTCTGTGAGCACTTGAGGGCTGTTTATCTAGGTATATGTAAGAGATAACTATAGTATAGGATCAGTAAAATTTCTAAATAGAGACAAAAACATAAGTAAAACATGAGACAAGACAAGGATTACCTCAGTAAAGATGGTGACCCTAACCTGTCCTTAGTCATGATGGCAGTGAGGTCATCTTACCTGAAATCCTTGCCATTATTCAAGATGATGGTGGCCATATGTTGCACAGAGAAACCACATTTTCAGAAGCATGGAGGGAATTTTAAACAGATACGAATAACAAGAGAGACAAAGAGGCCATGTACAACATACATTTAAAACGGAAACACATGTGTGTGACCGCACCATTTATACATTGTTTCATACATGAGGTAGACAGGAAAATTAATCAGCACCACCAGCTGCCACAGCCAGCTTCTACAAAAAGCAAGGGCTGGCTGAGAGTGGGATAGCCACCTAGGATCGGGCAGGTTTTGCCCTTTCCCACGGAACCAACGGTGGTGGTAGCAGAGATAGAATAGGAGCAAGAAAAGGAACTGGAGTGAGAAATGGAGCACTTACAGCGGGGAATGAAGGTGGGGCAGCCAAGTGAAAAGAAAAGCAGATGGGATTGAAATGCCAGCCGGACAGAGTTAAGTATGGCTGGATAGAGACTTTTTAATCTGCCTGTTTGCTGATAGAAATTAGAAAGCTCCCATGTTGGGTCTGCTGTTAGGCCACTTGGGTTAGTGCCAAGGTGAGTAAGGTTGGGAATCTGTAAGTAAGGCATTAAGTAGGGGTTTTAGGGTCTGTAAGAGACATTCCGAAGGTGAGGATTGACTGATAGTTTGGGGAGGTTTATTCCCCATGGCCAATAACAGAGAGAGAGAGGAGAGAGAGAGAGAGAGAGAGAGAGAGAGAGAGAGAGAGAGAGAGAGAGAGAGAGAGAGAGAGAGAGAGAGAGAGAGAGAGAGAGAGAGAGAGAGAGAGAGAGAGAGAGAAGAAGAGGAGAGGAGAGGAGAGGAGAGGAGAGGAGAAGAGAAGAGAAGAGAAGAGAAGAGAAGAGAAGAGAAGAGAAGAGAAGAGAAGAGAAGAGAAGAGAAGAGAGAGGAGACCCAATGGCTAGCTGTTGTCAGACATCTCTGAGACAGAGTGAGGGTCAGTGATGGGTCACGTCATCATGAGACCCATCAGCTCAGGGATTTGAGATGAGAAACGAGATCCCAGTCCTCAGGCATGGGGAATCAGGAGGGATGAATGTCAGTGAAAGCTGACTTGGAAAAGGGGACCTTACCATTTGCATTGAGGGAGTGGGCACAGGAAGTTGGAGGCAGAAGAATGTTGTAATCTGCTGGCCTGGCCTGTCACCTGGCTACACTGTCCCTTTAAGAGACAAGCCCAATCCCAATTCCCCCTTCCTTCACTTAGGCAAGTGGATCTCCTGTCTCCTCTCTAACCCATGCTCTCTCTCTGCCTATCCTTCTGGAGAGACAGCTTCTGTCTCCTTCCTTTCCCCTTCTCTCCTTTCCCTTTCTTCTCTTTCTTTCCCTCTTTTGTCTCCCATTCTCTCTCCCCTTTCCCCCCTCTATAATTCCTTACTCTTATGCTATTCCCATTACCCAATAAATAGATTCCATACCAAGCTCTCTCTGTATAGTGTATCTGTCTGTCTCCCACCAACTGCAGCCTCTGGTCACTCACCACTGCCCCTCCTAAGACTGACCTCAGGTCACCTATGTTAGGTATGATAACAGCACATGGCTTTCATCCCAGCACTTGAAAGGCAGAGACAGGTAGATCTCAGTGAGTTAGAGTCCACCCTGGTCTATTAAGCAAATTCCATGATAGCCAGAGAAACTCTGTCTCGAAAAAATAAAATTTAATATCATTATTTTTGATCAGAAAAAAACAGTTGGAAGTTTTTTTACCTTTTTCCATATTGTGCCTACAGTAAACAGAAGAGAAAGTTTCACACTAAGACTTACTTTATTGAGTGAGGACTTTTTATTTTTATTTTTTAAAATATTTATTTATTTATTATGTATACAATATTCTGTGTGTACATATGCCTGCAGGCCAGAAGAGGGCACCAGACCTCATTATAGATGGTTGTGAGCCACCATGTGGTTGCTGGGAATTGAACTCAGGACCTTTGGAAGATCAGGCAATGCTCTTAACCACTGAGCCATCTCTCCAGCCTGAGTGAGGACTTTTAACAATTCTATCAACCCTTCCTGGATTCAATCAAGGCAAAGAACAAGCATGAATAAATAAAGAATGTCCTTCCTTAGAAAGACATGTTTCAACACATTCTTATAGAACTGACTCTATTAGATTCTCACTATGACACTAGATGGAGGAGATACAATGTGGCTGAAGACTTATTCTAGAACTGCCCTCATGGATTTATTGACAAAATTTTATATAAATTTTCAATTTGTGAAGAGAATGTGACATTCCTGATTTTAATATTGCCATGGTGATCAATGTACTAGATCTTGAGGATAATAAAAAAAAAAAAAAAACTGCTATAGGGTTTTGGAAACCTCAGTGGCAATTATCAAAAGTAGTATTCGCTTAAGAGGATGCAGCAACATTGTCCTATATCCTTTCTAGTTTATGCTTCTACTACTCATCTCATTTGTATTCCAGTGCCTTGTCTAGAGGACAAAGATCTTCCTGAACTACCCATGCTCTCTGTGCTACTAACTTATACACAATATATCCTGTCATCTGTCACTCTATATTTTAAGGGTAGTTGGGATCCTGAATTCTGCTACCATTCATGTTTGTATTTGAATCTAGGACTTATTATTAACTAGCCTACTAATCTTGAAAAAAATCTTGTGTAAATAAGGATTTTGAGCCTTAATCTCCTTGTCCATCATTGGTCCCCACACCCAAGGTAATTTAGAAGGTTGAACAATTCAGATTCTGCTGGTAAACTTGGTATCGCTAGAGTCATTGGTAAGGGTAGTGTCTTATTCTCAAGACATTTGGTTGTTTAACAGAAAATTCTAGAAGGATAGATTTGATCTATAACTTCTTTGTTCTAAACAGACAATGCTAATCATTTTGACTTATCATGAATTTTAAAAAACTGTTAATGAGAAAAGGAGGATGAATGTTTTATGTTATACAAATAAGGTATCTCTAAACATCTATACTTGGCTTTTGCAGATCTGTTGGAACAGCATAATTTTGGGTGACAAAATATTTATTTTTGCATTTCATTCCTAGTGATTAGCAACATACTGCTCACTGCCAAGTCAATCTAGACTATTCACTGGACTGTCACAAAATAAAATGAGACAACACACCACAATGCACAATGATGAAGAAAACAACCTGATCAAATTAGATTTTTATTATTTTACTAAAACTCCCTTTGATAACATCAAACTTCACTCATTTTATATTGCAATAAATATTTGCACTCCTCCAACTCTTTGCATTATATAAATATCCTACTTTGAATTCCTTTACTGACATGATTCCTAATCTTGACTGCTCATTTTAACAATCTTAAAAATGGGAAAAAAATAAGTGTAGTTAGTTTCCCAAGAGGGAGCCATGGCATCTTAACAATGTAGCTAGATGCAGATTCAAACCCAACTTGTACTTTTTAACAGAACAGTCTTGGAGAATTTGCTTATTAATGTGTCTGTAACTCATTTTTCTCACCCATAAAATAGAAAGCAATGCTTGAGACTTTTTTGAGGAGTCATGGGTGTTATCATTCATGAAGCAGGTGACCTTAGGTAGGACCTATTAAGGGTGACTGGGAGCCAGAGGCCACAGGTGTCAGAGACCCCATGTGGAGAGAGCTTGAGTGTAGAGTTTATTTAGTGGCTTTTGGTAATGACATAAGAGTTAGGGGTTTTGGAGGAGAAGGGAGAAGGAAAGAGAGAGAAGGGGGCACAGAGAAAGAGGAAAGAGAGAGGGGAGAGAGAAGAAAGAAGGGGAGAAGGGAGAGAGGCAGAAACTGCTTCTCCAGAAGGGTTCAGAGAGAGAGAGAGGGAGAGAGAGAGAGAGAGAGAGAGAGAGAGAGAGAGAGAGAGAGAGAGAATAAAGAGGCCAGGCAGAAGAAGTGCTTGCCTCAGCAGGGCTTGGTGAGGTTGGCGGGGGGATGATGTGTTTGAGAGTGTGTGGGGCTTGTGTCTTAAAGGGACAGGGTACCTAGGTGACAGGCCTTTACTTATACAAGAAAAACTGAATCAGCTAAATCCTCTGCATTGAGGAAGACAGAACAGAACTCCTGGGTGATACATTTTCTGTTTTTGTCCTTTCCCAGACACAAGTCTCACCTGGTAGGTGTTCAAAGACAATCATTATTTATCATTGTTTTCTCTAACTTGTCTCTTGCATTCTTCATGGAAATCCTCCCCCATTCTCCATCCTTTTTCTCCTGGTGAGAAACTTTATATTTCTTGACATGCTCCACAGTATACCTCCTTCATATTCAATGCAATTCTCAGAGTGTAATATATTCTTTCATGTGAACATTGCAGGTTTTTGCTTTTTTTCCCATTGTCTTCTTGTTTTCTTTTCTCTAATCTATCTTGGTTTATCTTCTCCACACAAACAAAAAGAGTCAAGAAGGGAGGGGACTAATATAGTTAGCATCTCCCTTGGGTTAGAATGGTCCAACTTAATCTCAGAAACACTGGTTATATTTCTCAACAACCTAATCCCTGAAGACAGTGCAGAATCTATGGTTGAATAAAATCATTTTCCAAGTACTTCTATCATTGAAAATGGAGCAGAGCTCCACCTGCTCCCCTGGAACCTTTCAGTCTTTCCTAGAGATGGTACCTTTGCCTAAATTTCCCTTGGAGCTGCTGCAGTTCAGGGAAAGAAAAGGACAGGAAGTCAAATAGTTCAGCATGTGCTCAGTAATAACATGGCTTAGATTTAAATAATAATAACCCTTCTGGGACAGACTCTTTGCCTGAGGAGTGAATATAAAAAAGAACTTTGTGTGCATTTTTGCAAGAAATATTTTTTCTTTTTTTATTGTTAAAAGAAAAATTTACATTTACTCCCCTTGTTCCTGGCCCTCCTGCTCCCCCACCACCCCAGCACCCTCCACCTGCTTCCTTAAGATGGGGCAGGATACCCTGCCCTATGGGAAGCCCAAGGACATCCCCCCTCCAGCTCAGTCTAGGAAGATGTGCATCCATATAGAATAAGTTCCCAAAAAGCCAATACATGCAGAAGAG
>JAQHUG010000086.1:785054-826163 GCA_028555095.1 Dicrostonyx torquatus
CAATTATGCCAGCACCATTGGTTAAAGATGCTTTCATTCTTCCATCGTATACTTTTAGCTTCTTTGTCAAATATTAGGTGTTCATAGGTTTTTGGACTAATATCCGGATCTTCAATTCAATTCCATTGGTCAGTGTCTCTGTTTTTATGCCAATAACAAGCTGTTTTAATGGAAACCAAACATACTCCCTACTCCAGTGTGGATGCAGTATTTTAAGTTGAAATAAAAACAAATTCCCCCAAAATAAAACAATTCCATGGTCTGCCTGTTCTTCTTTTAAAAGCCAAAAGGAAAGGGCAAATAAGCCACTTAGAGCATACCTCTGTGTGCTACACAGGGCCTTGGGCATTTTAACATGTGGCATTTAAGTCCAACAAACACCTGGAGTGCAAGTTTTGTGAGCCCCATTTGTTTTTATTCTTTTATCATTTTAGGAAAAGAAATTGAAAAAAAGGAAATCATGAATGCAACTAATGTTTAATGAGTAGTAAGCAAAGATTTATCTTAGTAATATTGAAATTTTAAGTGCCAATGTACTCATTACTATCTTTTGATAAGAAATTTCCTTAAAGACAAAATCTAGGGAAGTTCCACTTAGAAATATAGGGCAAGGGATTGAGGAGAATGGGTCAGTCAGTGACATGTTAGCTGTGCAAACAAAAGGGTGTAAGTTTGATCTCCAAAACACAGCAAAAGAGCTGGACTGGGAGCATTGGCACCCCCTAACTCCAGTCCTGAGGAGACAGACATAGGCAGATACCTAAGGCTCTCTAGCTAGACTGTCCCACCTACCCCAAGAGTGACTCCTAGGTTCTACACACAACACTTTGCACACACACACACACACACACACACACACACACACACACACGGAAATGCAGATGCAAAATCTTGTTCAATTTCCAAATCAAATCCATTGGTATAGTTTTAAAATTAAACTATTTTGTGAGATGATAGTATGTGTTCAGAGAAAACCAAACATGACCTGAAGTATGTACAGATGTGATTTATTATGTTACTTTCTAAACATAAAGAAGATTGATTGACAGATTTCTTCATGAGACTGTAATTTCAGAAATAGAAACCTCCTTTCAACTTGATAAAATTATAGAATAAGTTATCTGCAACGAGTGATTATACATGTTGTATAACTAACAGGTGCTATCTTACTGCTTCAGTGCAACAAAGACTAAGCAGGTCTTGTCACGTTAAAATAGACTAAGGCAAGAAGCACTAAGATTTACAATAAAAACTTAAAATCCAATTATATTAAAGTTTTCAGTGGTTTTCTTCCACTCAGATATTTTTTTTCTAAATTGGTTATTTGATCAGACCCTACAATGACATCGCTACATACGGAGATATAGGAGGGTTGCCAAGTTGACTTAAACACCTGAGATGGAAGAGAGAATTTACGAAGATGTTTGGATCCATTAACATAATTATTTGTATCATGTTGAAAGCAGCAAAACATTATTTTGAAGAGATGCGTTTTGAAATGCCAATGATACAATAAATGTGTAGGTATGTGTGTAGGTATGAATAAATCTTAGTGATGGAGAGATCTTTATGAAGAAAATTTCAATATTCTGAATGAAAGTCATTAAATGTCAAAAAATTATTATAGTTTATATCGAGAATGATGAAGGTCACATAGAAATAAAAAAGACAGGTATCTTCAGAAGCAGAATATATATATATATATATATATATATATATATATATCAAAAAGTAAAATAATGGAAATAGGGTAAAAGGGGTAAATTCTAATCTTACATCATGTACCATAAAAAACAAGGAAGAATTGAAAGAACAAATCTAAATATGTATCATGACTTTCTGTAAACTAATACCAAAACAAAATGATTTTTACACAGTAAATTAAATAGAACATAATTTATATTGAATTTGGAGTTTCATTGGATGTCAAAGGGAAAGAAAAATCTCCAATTCTGTGAAAATTTGGGTACACTTTGTAATCAAAGAAAGAAAATTGAATGATGATGTAATAAGAAAAAATATTATCAGGAAGCTTGGGAGGAAAATGAAAGGAACTACAACAATCCTATACAGAGACAACAAAAAGAAACCAGTCTTCTTGTTGTGGGCAAATCTTACCAATCATCTCCATTGGTCCTTTTAACACTTAACAAGCACTGGCCACATAGACAGTCTCTTACATTAAGATGATGGTAGCACCAGGGCTCTAGAACCTCTTTCTTGTCCTGTAGAGGACAGAATTGAACTTGAACCCAGGAATTTTTAGGTAGACCTTTCACTTAAAGGCTATGTCTTTTCATCTGCTAATGTATATAATGCTTAATTTTTCTTGTTCTCAATTTTTTCATTGGGATAGAGTAAAGACCCATGTCAGAGTGTGCTGAAGTAGTAAAAAGTGAATATTAAATGAGACATATTCCATAGATTAGAGGATTAAATAGTATATTAGCTAGCGTTTGTCAGGCTTCTCTAAAAGACACAACTAATAGAATGAAATAAATAATACACACACACACACGTATACACATTCAAATGTTTGGTGGGTTTTTGTTTGTTTTTGGTTTGTGTATTTGAGACATGGTTTTTCTGTATATCCTTGGTTGCCTGGATCAACCTCTGTAGACCAGGTTAGCCTCGAACTCATAATGACCTGCCTGCCTCTGCCATCCGGAGGGCTGGCCTTAAAGTGTTTGCCACCCCACCTGGTGACCAAAAAAAAAGCACTATAGGCTTGCCTATAGTCCAACCAGGTCCTGTGGTGGTTGCTCCTTCTCAATTGAGGATGTCTCCTCTTTGATGACTAAAGCTTGGATCAGGCAACGCTGATTGATATAATACTAGGCAGCACAGAAAAACATCTGTCACCATTCAACTTCTTTCCTGGAGAAGTTGCTGAGTATATTACTTTTCTCATTGCCATAAACAACTGTATAACCTAACAAGCAACTTTGGGGAAGAGAGGCTTGGTTTGGCTCTCAGTTTACGGATGGATACAGTCCATGATAGCAGAGAAGGCATGGCATCAGGAGCTTGAGGCAACTGTTCACACTTCGGTTGTAATTACCAACATACATCTGATAGGAATAAAGCCACACTATAAAATTGCCAAGAGTTGACGCTACTGACTCATTTCCTCCAGAGAAAGTGCACCTTCTGAAGTTTCCACGGCCTTTGAAAATAACCACCATCCTGGGGACATCCAGTTTCTGCAAATTTACTCCCAAAGAATACAATTACTGAAGGCACAAGATTGAAGGGAAGTGTATTAGCATATTAATAATATAATATAATTGGGCTTGATGCTCAGTTTACCATGGAAATATTGGTACTAAATGCAAGAAAGATGGGGCCAACAAGAAGAGGGAATACAAGAAGAAATCAGATTATAGGACAGACACTATTGTGGTCAAGAGAAAAATACTGTTTCCATATATGACCATGGAGTTAAGAGCATGTAGTTCAGATGATGCTAATCAGAATCTCCAGTGACACACTCTGTGCCAATGTCCATGAGTTCCAAATATCATGCTCACTAAGTGGAAAGGGAAGTGAAAGGGAAAACATCATCATACATTTCCTTCAGAAAGATGCTAACAATGAATTTGCAATGTTGTTTAAGTATACATTCCCTGAATTTTAAATAATCATAATAAGGTTGCATATCAGGGGCTGGCAACTGGGAACTGGACCATGCTTCAGTTAGTATATGGACAATGTAAGTTAAGCTTGTTTTATTTTTTTTCTTTTAACTTTTTGCTTTATTGGGGTAGTCATAAGCGTGGGGAGAGGACCTGGAAAGAATGGGAAGTGAGTGTGATCAGGGTGCATGAAGTGCAATTCCCAAATAATCTATGAAATACTACATTGGAAATAAATAAATTAATAAACAAACAAACAAATAAAATGTTACTAAATGATAGGTTCACTGTCATATGATGCTGCCAAAAAACTGTTTTGTTTTTGCCTTTTCTTCATTCATCTTAGTACTGTTGTCTGGGGTTCTGGATATCAGACAGAAGGAATATAGTTTTACAAATAAAAAAATGTTTAAATTTTAGAGGTGTGATGCTCAGGAATGAGTTCTTAAAGGTTTGTCTGTCTTGGGCACTTAAAAAATATGATTTTCCAAAAAAATGTATTAAGATGTAAGAATGGAACTTTCAGCCTTTAGGACCAATAATTGTGGAAGGCGGTCATGGGGAAATGTGTGGATGGAAGGGATGATAGATTGTTGAAAGAACTTACAGATTTTGCCAGAATAGATTTATTTACTATGAGAGGGCATCAGGCCTAGCAGTGACAAATAGCCCATGTTTGCCAATGGCCCTATAGAGGAGTTCATTCTATCAAAGTCCTCTGACACTTTGTGAAGTGACATCGCATGATTTCCATCTCCAAATGAGGACAGTCCTGACTAGTAACTGGTACTCATGCCTAAGCAAGTAAATTGAGCCACTGTGTATATTATTCCTAACCAAGTAATTCCCATGAGGCAAATGAAGAATCCTTGTGGTACTTTGTCTGTACTAATTTTGGTTTCCTATTCTATTCTTCCGTTTCAGTGTTTATGTCCACCACCAGAGCCAGAATATTCTGGTGGATGTGACTTCTGATATAAGTGTGCATTGGGATGCCACTTAACATTCTGGCTTTTCCATCATTGCCTTCCCTGACCAGGCAGTATGCAGACCGTTATGTCTGTCAGCTGCTAGTTAGTAAGGTTTGTCCATGGACAAACTTTCTTGGTGCTAGTCCCTTCTCTGATAGCATGACCTTTCCAAAATCCTAAAGAAGTAGAGGCAACCCTAGAACCAGGCAAATTCCCCACAGTACAGAACCACCTACTACCTGCCATCTAAACCTATATAATCTTACCTTTGCCTAATAGATTTCTAAAAACTTTAAGATTGCCACAGGTACAGTAGTAAGTGAAGATTGTAGTAGTTTCCTGGACACCTAGACCAGGATAATCACTCAGAAACTATATTAATTTCATCACTGCTTGGACAATGGCTCAGGCATATTCCTACCTAGCTAGCTCTTAGCTCTTATATCTTAAATTAACCCATTTCTATTAGTCTGTGTATCACAATGAGGCTGTGGTCTACCGACACATTTCTGGCATCTTTCCCCTTTGGCAGCTACATGGTGTCTGACTGACTCTACCTTCTTTCTTCCTGCATTCAGTTTAGTTTTCCTGCCTGGTTCTATTCTGCCCTGCAACAGAATTCCCAGAACTCCGGAGGCAGAGGCAGGTGGATCCTTGTGAGTTTGAGACCAGCCTGGTCTACAAAAGCTAGTTCCAGTGCAGGCTCCAAAGCAAAGAGAAACCCTGTCTTGAAAAAAAAAGGTAAAGTCTTTAAAGAGACAGAATAAAAATAGTTATAGAAGCCACGTAAAGATGGAAAATTCACAGAATGTCTGGATTATGTATTTTATTGTGTTTTCTTTAAATTTCTTGACTGTGAAGGAGCTAACTAGAGAGAGAGATCTCATTATATGGACTGCTAAGATAAACCACCATATATGTTTTAAAGGTATTATGACTTCCAAATATGGGTCTAATGATATGATGCTTTTGGAGAGCAATTCTTTTGTTTTCACAGAGGATAAGAACCCGTGGGCTTCTTCTATACCAATCTGGTATGATAGACCACGCCCTCCTGAAACGTTGCCATGAACAACTTCAGAAAATTACTTCACTCAACTGCTGACTGAGATGTACTTGCCACACAGGTTATACCATGAAAGACCTAATTAACATCACCCCCATACAGCAGGAAGCAGTTTGGAGAAAGATAACATCGTCCATATTCCCAAATATTGTTTATAAATGCTTTTTTTACATTTAAAGGGGGAGATGATATGGTTATGAATAATTTGCATTGATATGGATTTTGCTTTTTTGATGTAATTTTAGGTTAATTTTGCTGTATATATGTATATATGTTTCTGATCTTGATTAAGGTATTGTGATTGTGTAGTTCATTTAAAAATTTAATGTATAATTAGTAAATATAGATTGTTAATAGATAATCATCTATAATAGTTTAGTTTGTAGTCATATTAGATTTTCTAAGTATGCATAGATATATTTTAGTTAGGCATTCTTCATATCTTTCAAAGACTGCAGAATATGGCATTTAATATTTTAATAACTTAGGACTTTTCATGACAATGAGACATGTCTGCTCCTGACAGCACCAAGCTATTTCTTGAAGAAGATGGGCATCGAAGAGGCTCCTTATGGAGTTTGCTAGCCATCTGGGCAAGAAACTGCTCTTGCCTGGACTGCTTAATTAGATACAAAGAACCCGCAGAAAGAGGACTGCTGAACTGGATAAAGGCTAGATGATCCTTCAGGGTTCCTGATTCATAAAAGAATCTGTGAGACATTCTGCAGGACACAAAAGAAAGTGACTGAACTGTCTTTGAATTTTCCTGCTTCGTGGAAATGTCTGCTGGATGCTATGGGCTTGTAGGCTGAAGATGGATGCCCCAATGATACAGAGGAACTTTGGGTGACTGTACAGGCAGCAAGATGTCTCTGTCTCTGGTAGAGTTTTGGAAGTTGCTTGCTTCTTGTTTACTTAGGTAATATTTTATACTTCTGGAGTCTTTGATGGATAGCTATAGTTATATTTTTCTTTAGTTATGATAAAAGATAAAATAGATATAAATATAGTAACTGTAATTCTTACTTGATAACTGTTTTGTTATATGTAATTTTATTATGTTAAAATGAAAGCCTTTCTTTTTTGTTTAAACAGAAAAAGGGGAAATGTAGGATGGTCTGTCTTTATTTCTGTGCTTTGATTGGTTAAATAAAGACTCTGCCTTTCTTGTAAGATAGGTCAGCCCTTAGGTGGGTGGAGTAGACAGAACGGAAGTTCTGGAAAGAGAGAAGGAAGTGAGTCAGTCGCATTGAGGCTCCCGTCGCAGATGGATGCAGGTTAGACCTTTCCGGTAAGTCACCACATGGTGACTTACAGACTCATATAATGGGTTAGTTTATGAGGTGAGGGCTAGCCAAGAACAGGCTGGTGATTATGGGCCAGGCAGAGTTTAAGTCAATATAGTTGTCATGTGGTTATTTCAGGCATAAGCAAGCAACCAGCGGCTGAGCGGGCCAGCGGCTGGGGGCTGGTAGCTAGGTGCTGGGAACATACAACCCGCACCTCTGCCCTTAATTACAACAGTGGCTTCTTTATTAATCAATGGTATTCATATTCATAGCGTACAAATGGGAATCCCACATCATGCAGTGGGAAAACAAATAGTCTCTCTTCCTACTATTTGGCAAGGTCATAATGAAATGCATTTTTTTCTTTTCCAGTCTCTACTTCCTAATTTCATATAGAGTCCTGAGTACCTAAAGTTGTAAGGTTTACAGATAGGACTTCCACAAACAAAACATTTTGCTTCCTGTAAAAAACCATGACTGAGAGTTCCCCATATCTGTTTTTCCTGTCTATTTACCTTAAAGGAACTCATATCCAGGGTGAGCATTTGGAGGTGGCACACTCTATGCCCTCCACAATAGCCACAAGCCTTATTAATGAATTGAAATTTTTTGTCGTTCTATTTACACTACATAAATAAACTGGTAGTAGAACCAATTAGATACAAAATTCAGGCAATTGGAGTCCAGGCAACTCTTAACCACTCTTTGAAATGCCTGGGGCCTCCTGGGAGAACAACTTAGGCAATTAATATTTCACCATTCTACCACAAGTTACTCACTCCAATTTGGCCACACAAATTAACAGGCCTATTAATGTGCTTGCTTTGGGCTAGGAAAACTGTTAAATTAAGCTAATCAGAGCCCATTGTCCAAAAAAACTGCATTTTGTTAATAAAAAGAGTA
The DNA here is from genome assembly GCA_028555095.1 of Dicrostonyx torquatus. Lineage (NCBI taxonomy): Eukaryota > Metazoa > Chordata > Mammalia > Rodentia > Cricetidae > Dicrostonyx > Dicrostonyx torquatus. The sequence continues at coordinate 792,922 of JAQHUG010000086.1, forward strand.
AAACACTTATTTCAAAACTGGAGTCAATGATGCCCAAAGTTGTGACTTTTTGAATTCCTGTAGTAACCCCTTTCATCTACTTAATATATTGGTGGCTTATACTTTTTCTCACAGAGACTGTAACTGTCCCTTCTTGAAAAGTTAATGTGGCTATTCCAATATGTAAGAATAAATCACAAAATTATCTGCTGTAAAGAGCTGAATATGGAATCCCAATTCTCAATAACAGGGTCCAGTGGTTTCTCTTTGAACTCTGTCTACCTCTGGGCATTTCTCTCTCCTCTGGCATTTTCCTCTCCAGCTTAATTGTTGAATGCATTTTAACAGCCCTAGGTCTGTCTCAACAGTGCTGTGTTCTAATTATCTCGTTTTGACTGAACCTCTAGGTTCTGGCTATGCTCGTTCAGATGCTTGCACAGTGATCCCTTTGTCACACCATCTGCAAATTTGATTGCCACCCACTTTCCACAGAACTATCAGATCATTAATAAAGGGAGAAAGAAAGACAAACAAGCCTGAACTGCTTTTGCCCTTCATGTCCCTCGACTTCCAGTCTGCTCTCCTTAGGACCAGACACACTCATTTATCACTAGCCATGGTTATGTCCCAGGCAATGACCTTCTTGTGTGGACAGGGTTAATATCAAAGTATCATTCTGTTTGGGGAATGTAAGATCATGGGAAGAGCCATATTGGGCATGTCAGGTAGCTCCAGAGTCACAATTCTTCAGTTTTATGGAATTTAATACATGTCAATGAATGTCATATGTGTTCTCTGGTGCTCCAGAGGTATTCAAGGCACTCGTATGGCTAGTATTGACTGCAGCTAGAACCTGTTCGTACTTATGAATTGGCACTATGCTTTCCAAGGTACACTGCATAATCTAAGAATCTAACATTTAATTTGTTAAATATATGGTCGTGTCCTTGAGTGGCTAAGATGTTAGTGGTGAAATTGTGCTTGTTATCCGAAATTTTCATGGCAACCATCTTTGACTTTCCATTCTGAAAATAAATATAAAAATAAATAAAAGGAACTTGCTAGTGTCATTCATTATTAACTCCGCCCTTGCATACGCGAAAACATCTTTATCTTTAATGGAGCTTGAAAATTACCTATGTTTCCAAATAAATCTCAATCTTATTTTTATATGTATTCATCTAATAGTTTTTTTTTTCTTGTGTGATCTCATCTTGAATACATTTCATAAATAGGGATGCTGCTTCAGTGAGGTTGTAAACAAGGATGGAGTCCATGTCCTCTTATTTGGTATAATCTCAGTGCCTAGCCCATTTTCTTGAATGGAATTAATCAGCTAATAGAGTAACCAAATGCTTTAGAATTTGTTTGCATTGTTTTGTTAATTTAGTTTTGTTTTCCTAAGGCAAGTGTTCTAACCACTTTGGTGATGTTTTCTCATTAGGGCTATGCTAGCCTATGGCAAATGCTTTAATAATGACCATACATGATTCTTGGATTAATTCTTATTTCAAGATCTGACTTGGAACTTAAACTTGCATATTTTTAATGATCACAAAAAGGTAGTCTGAGATTAAACAGCATGTGTGTGGGTCATATTTTGTACGATTCAGATGCTTTGACGTGCTGCCATTTAAAAATTCCTGTAGTGAACCTAAGTATATCATTCCATGTGTAGATGCTGAACTATACATGGCCACCACTATGAGTACTCAGACCCAGTACTGCTTAGGTTACAAATTAAAAGGAGGAAATATTGCTAATAAGTAAAGAATCAGTTTTTAAAAATTAATCATAAATTTTTGACCATTAATAGTATTTTATCTGTGACATAGTAAAACCAAACGCTTTCATAAAATGACTAGTGAGTTTTGCACCCTCATATCAGGAAGAGAGATGTTTATTGCTTAATGCATTCACAGAGAAGCTACATTAAAGCTGGGAATATATGATAACATATATAATACATACATATATGCAGATATTTAAATGTAAATATGTAAGTGATGACACTGGATTGGAGAGAATAAGTATGTTTCATTCAAGAACACAGTCTAAGTTACAGAAAAAAAAAAGAAAGATCATACTTTCAAAATCCTGATCACTAGGGAAACTTTAAAAACTGGCAAATCCGAAAGCAAACTCTAGCTATAAGTGAGGATTAAAACACGTGCACAAACCTTCAAGCCATTGACTTCCATTCCACAGTTCTCTGCACAGGAATGCACCACTCACATTCTCAGGTTACTCATCTCTTTTTGTTCACCAAAGTCGTCTCACTGAAAAAAAGTACAGTCGATAGGCATGCTTTACAAATCAGAAAAAATGGCTTTTCTCTATAAGAAGTTATCAGTTAATATTATTAAGATTGAAATAGAAAGTCGAATAATAATAGTAAAAACAATAAGAAAGTTATTTTCCTTTGATTTTTTTTCCATTGTCATGAAGCTAAAGTTTGATTAACCATGGTAATAACGTGGAGTTTACTATTTAAAATTAACAATTAAAAGTGTACTTTTAGAGATGTATTCTAATGGCATAAATATTAATTGCCTAGTGCTTATCTGCATTCAAGAAATCATTTCATCAGTAATAACAGAGTATTAAGAACACATTTGTCCATGTAATCAAACACTTTGACACTTTGCTCAAGTTCTGTCTTGTTTATTAAACCAAGGAGGAAATGAATAACTTTTAAAGGGAATCTTTTGTTCCATTGACTTTTGTGATAATTCCGCCATATGATACTTTTTTGGAAAACTCAGTTGAAAAATGAAGATATCAAAGAAGCATATGCTTTTATGAAAGGTTGCAGAAAGTCTGTTTTTTTTTTACTTATGTCTAAATTAGATCCCTACCATCTGAATGGAATGTAAATGAGTTGTTTTTGTTGTAGAACATAGACATTCCAGAAAACATGGCATCGATCATCTCAGAAGTGGCTTACTGAAAGTGAAAGTGGGATGGCCAGCATGAATATTCTTATGGCCGAAAGAAATGATCACCGTAAGCGTTAAAACAGGAAGGGCATGTAAGCAGGCATGGTCTTTCCTAACACTCTTCCTTTTTTCCTCATTTGCATTCATGAGAAGTTCCTCAGTCACTTTTGATCATCAAGCAGATAGAAGCTATTAATCTAGTTCAAATTTCTTTGTCTGCAAAAAAAGAGTTAGCTCTTATTAGAACCTTACTGATATTGTGATGTTAGATCTCAAGTACAGATTTTATAGTATTCTGCATTCTTTTACCTTCATAAGAATAATAAAATTACAAAGAAAATTACAAAGAAAAACTTACCTGAACACCTTGATAAATACTGCAGATCACCCATTTCGACAAATCTTGAGTTCTTTGACAATAAAACTTGATCTTTAAATGTATGTGGAATATGCTGTAGACATGCAACAAGTATTTCCCTAACTGTAAATTCTTTCCAAAACCACAGGGACCATGACTATGAAAGCAAAACTTCATATTGGAAATTATTTTGAACTTTCCAAAATCTTCACAGATGGTTAAAAAAAAAAGAAAACAAAAAAAGCAAGCAAAACAAAGAAGCTTGATTAACATTGTCTATTTCTTGTAAGTCATTAGTAGGGGCCTTACTAGGCACTAACACTGCATCTTGTAATTTCTGTAGTTAATGGAAAATTTCTTAACAAAATAAAGAATAGCCTAGATAGACATTACATTTCTTAATAGTTATCACAATTTATACAAAACTATGCTAAGAAGCTACAAATTGATACTATCAAAAAAATAGAAAAAGATATTGAGCTGGGTGGTGGTGGTGTGCGCCTTTAATCCCAGCACTTGGGAGGCAGAGAAAGGCAGATCTTTGTGAGTTAGAGACCAGCCTGGGCTACAAGAGCTAGTTCCAGGACAGGCTCCAAAGCTACAGAGAAACCCTGTCTTGAAAAATCAAAAAAAAAAAGTGATAACATAGAATGCTTATTAGGTTTGGAAATAAAAATACATAAGTAATATCTAAATTCAAATTTTAACTGTACCACATTCATATATTTACATACAAAGTATATGTAAGTATATATGATAATAAAATAAAGTTTATGTATATAAAATCAAATTAACTTGTTTCAAAACATAACTTAGTCATATTTAATTAAAAACATATGCTATAAAATTTTTACATACTTAGTATCATATATTTTTTTCTTCCTTAAGTCCTTCCAGATCCTTCTTCACTAACCAGCATTATGTCCCCAACTCTGTGTGTGTGTGTGTGTGTGTGTGTGTGTGTGTGTGTCTCGCATACACAGGCTACGGGACTATGGTTTTACCTTGTAAAGATTTGTTTCTTGTACTTGTTTAATAAAATGTTAATTGACCAATATCCAGGCAGGAAGTATAGGCAGGAAGTAGAGGTGGGGCAAGGAGAACAGAGAATTCTGGGAAGAGGAAAGATTCAGTCTGCATTATCACCCAGAAACAGAGAAAGCCAGACACAGAAGAAGCAAGTTGAGTGGGCCTAGCTGATATAGGGTACTGAGCCATGTAGCTAGCACAGTCAAGAATAATGGGTTAACATATGACGTAAGAAAGAGTTAATATGAAGCCTGAGCTAATAGGCCAATCAGTTTATAATTAATGTAGACCTCTGTGTGTTTCTTTGAGACTGAATGATTGCCCTACTGGGTAGGACAGAAAACTTGGTCAACATACACACATACACACACAATTAAAACAAAGTTAAAAAAACAAATACAACAAAAGAAAGCAAAACAAAATGTCATACTCATTTAAAAAAAATTTGAACATGTAAGTACTCTTGAGTCAGACAGATCCAGATTTCCAGTCTTTGAATATCACCAAGGAAATGCTAAGATAAATCTTTGATAAGGTGTTTATGAGGTGAAAAAAGACAATATTTTATTAACTAAGGTGGAAAGTTTGTGGGTAAACTGTGAATAATTCAACTTCACTTTCCTGGGCTATGACAACTCAATCTGACAGAGAGGGTCTGCTATTGCTACTACTGTTGATTTTTTTTTTGTTTGAAAATGGGGATCACTTGTTAGGGTTGACCAGGTTGGCATGGAGCTCACTATAGCTCAGGTTGGCCTTGAATTTTGGCAAGCCTGCTCCCTCAGCCTCTGATACTAGGACTATAGATGTGAGCCACAAACACTGAACATTTTCATTTACTTAAAGAGTTGAATTTTTCTTACTTTGAAGAGACAAGCAAATCATTATTAGTTTGAGGCCAGTCTGATCTACAAAAAGAGTTCCAGGACTAGCTCCAAAGTTAACGAGAAACCCTGTCTTGACGAAACAAAGAAATAAATAAACAATCAAAAATCAATGTGAAGGACCCTGTCTAAGTAAACATCTCAACACTATTATTCTTATCGTGATCCGGTAACCTTGTATATGATTTAACAACACAAATAGTATGATACTATCTACATCATTTCTTCTTTCTTATTTATTTCTCAGTATTCTTTAGCTTCACATAAGAGAAAAAAAAAATCCTATTAGATACAGCCAGGGTACTGACCAAGTTGTTGAAAATACTTATCCATTAGACCAAAGTAGAATGCAGTTAAATTTGGTTAACACGCTTCAAACTTGTAGTAGACTTAGAAATACCAGAACCAGCTGGGTGGTGGCAGCACATGCCTTTAATTCAGCACTCAGGGGACAGAGTCAGGTGGATCTCTATAAGAGCTAGTTCCAGGACTGGCTCCAAAGCTACAGAGAAGCTCTATTTTGAGAGAGAGAGAGAGAGAGAGAGAGAGAGAGAGAGAGAGAGAGAGAGAGACCAGAACCACCAGCATGATTCAAGAGTTATAGCTGTGTGATCTAGCATGTGATTTCCAAAATGCAAAGAAAACTAGTATGACTTGTCAGTATTTGGTTGCTGGTGGAGGCTAACTTAATAGGAAAACAATATTGTGGTATCTAGTTGTAGTTGACAATGATTGTTATATTGCATTATTACCTTCTCCTACTAAGATATGGCTTGAAATAAACAATTGTTCTCTTTTGAGGATTGCTTCTTGTACAATTACATTTGCATTGTAGATATTTTATGATGGAGACCTATTCCCTTTCTGGTCTTAATCATAGCCTTCTCTTACAAGTGGGACTTGTGATATGGAGAGGACAGGGAAAAATTTATGAGACACTATTTTCTTTTTCTATTTTTATTTAATTATCCTTTTCTCCTTTTTGTTAAGCTCTACATTTTTCCCTGCTCCCCTCCCTGCCTCCCCTGCCCCTTCAACCCTCTCCCAAGGTCCCCAAGCTCCCAATTTGCTCAGGAGATCTTGTCTTTTTCTACTTCCCATGTAGATTAGATCTATGTATGTCTCTCTTAGTGTACTCATTGCTGTCTAGGTTCTCTGGGATTGTGATTTGTGGTCTGATTTCTTTGCTTTATGTTAAATACCACTTATGAGTGAATACATGTGACAATTTTCCTTCTTGGTCTTGGTTACCTCACTCAAAATGATGTTTTCTAGCTTCATACATTTGCCTGCAAAATTCCAGATGTCATTTTTTTCATTGTTTAGTACTCCATTGTGTAAATGCACCACATTTTCCTCATACATTCTTCAGTTGATGGGCACTTAGGTTGTTTCCAAGTTCTCTTTACAGACCTCGAGACAATCTTAAGTATAAAATCTAATTATGTAGAGGTGTTAGTAATTTGTACATCTGAGCAAAGTTCTAGTGCACATAGTAATAGCAGCAGTACTGTAACCCTCCTGGCAAGAGAGAAAAGTATTAGAAGAGACACATATATCCCTCCATCTGACAATGAGGCTTTTGAAACAATTGTCCTCAAAAAATTGGAATACCACTCTGGAATCTCATGCCAGGAGTCTGGTGTCAGCCAGATGTGGAACTTACCTCTCTACATGAAGTTCCATACAGTTCTGGCAATGTGTCAGACCATCTTACAAAAAAAAAATCTAGGCAACAATGAAGATGGGTATACTTCCATCAGCTCATGCAATTGATGTAAACTTAAACTTTATTTTAGAGTCTCAAAGATGGGCTTGGGGAAGGCATTACTGGACTGCTTTATGCATTTTCCCTGTGTAGTCACATCAAATTAATCTCTTTTTTTCCTGATTTTTACTTTGTGCCTTTAATTTACCTATTTCAGTCAATTTTGGTTTGTTAGTATTACGAAGACCAGACACAGACCGTAAAACCTCTGAAAACAGCAGCTGGTGTAGTAGACTCTACTATTTTAAGAAGAAGTGAGCAGATAGATATTTCCTCCAGGTCAAGTGTCAACAACAGAAGAAATGATGCCATTGCAACATATGGTGTTGAACCAATGCTTGGCTTGGTTACTTGCACACGAAAGAATGGTGAAAACATGACCATGAGTGACTCAAAAACTATTACATCATTAATTTATATCTCATCAGGGGTGCTGAATTCATGCCAGATGCATCATGGAATACTTCATTTTGTCATTTTTCTATCATATTGTAGCATCTTCTGAAGTTATGTGAAATCAAGAAGCAGAAAGGAGAAATGACTTGAATCTTAGGGGAAGCTCTTATGATTCTTTGCATCACTTCTGCTGCTAAGGAGCATAAAAACTAAATGAACACCACAGTAGATATATATCACTGTGTTCTTCTATCTTTTCAATACTGAGGCTAGAGAGCCAAAGAAATACCTGAACCGTAAACCTTGGGATTTTGCCCTCAAAACTTCAGAAACATCATACCCAAACCTTCTATGACTTGCCATTGATCCAGGTGTAGCATTGGTAAGAAGTAGCTCAACTCAACTGTCCTAATTGGGTGGAAACTTTCTACTGCCATTTATGTGTATGTGTGTCTTTGTGTGTGTATGTCCGTGTGCTGAACTTTTGGGAAGGTGAGCTTGGGACAGATCACATTTCAGCCTAAGAAAAAGGCTACTCAGATTGAAGTGTCACATTTATCTCCAGCAACTGGTACAGCACATGGTAGATTTTTCTCATTTACAATTGTTTTCCTGGTAATCTGAATCATCACAGCTAAGTTCAACAGGCTCTTTGGTGGACATTCTTTTAATGAAAAATTGCTAAATGCTTAAGTAAATATTTGGGTCATTCAAAAGAGACTATTCATTATGAATAACAAGCATTCAGTGGAAGTACTTCCTAACAAAATGGTGCAATTTCTATTTTAAATTATATTGTTTGATTTCCCCCTTTTCTTTATGGACAAAGTACAGAGTTTCTGAGATCTCTCTGAAGGGATCTGCCAACAATGACACAAAGACTTTAGTTCTATCATTTATAGTTTTGTCTGGAATGTCACAATACTAATGTTCCTCACCTTCAGAATGAATTAAGTTTTTTTAGAAGATGTAAGGATGAACTCCATTGAAGTTTTTCCATGTATCTATTGAAGTGAAATAGCAGCAAAAAGAAAAATCATATAACATTTTTAAAAATATTGTTTTACCATATATCATAGCTTAGATTATTAAATCACATATGAAAAGAGATTAAAGTAAACTCTTGTTTCAAATACATAAGAGATACTAAAGCTCATGATAATAATGAATGGACTTTCCTAGTATGACGTGATAAGCTGTTAGTGAATTCAAAGTTCAGAGTCCAGGTTTTGTTACCCTGTTTTTTCTTCCTAAAGCACAGTGATGAATTTGTAAGTCTTAAAAGGGCATATGACACCAAGTGTCACAAATATGAAACTGAAAAGAAAACTGATTTGAGGTCAGAAACCTTGTCATTATAAATAATAAATTGTATACAAAATTTCAAAAAATGTAAATGCAAAAAATTCCAGGAATGATGAAACATGGAAAATAGTACTTATATCAATAATGCTCTGGCCTATTTTTAAATAGCTTGGGTGAATGTATACATGTGTGTGTGAGAGAGACACATGCACTTCCATCACTGTATGAGGAAGCAGGTTAAAAGACATCTTTCCATAGTCGGTGTTCTTCTTCTATGTGTGTTCTATGGATTAAGCGCATGTTTGCAGGTTTGGCAGCAAACGTATTTGCCTGCTTATCCATCTTTTCTGGTCATTATTTCAAAAATTATTAGTTGTGATAGTTGGTAATTTCATACATGTGTGTAATACATTCTGCTTGTTCTTTACTTTCCACCCTTTTCTTCCACCCTTCCATGGGGATCAACCTTTCTCCGCCCATGAGTCCCTTTCAAAGATGTCTTATTTTTAGTTGAGCTCACCTATTCCTTTTTCTCAACAACATAGGCAGCCATGGGGAACCACCATTCACCAGAAAAAGAAGCTTCTCTTACTAATGCTGAGAGCAGCATTTGTCTGTGGGTATAATCATCAAGAGTTAAAGTCAAATTGATGGCATGTCAGTTTAACTGCATTGTTAGAGTTGCATCCAGTTCCTTCCCACCCCACCCCCCGAACCCACAATGACTTCTCACATGTATTTTTTAAAACAAGGTTCCCAATAACTTGAATGGAGTTCCTTTGCAGAGTGGATAACAAATCTAGTCAGAGGGACACTGGTAATGTCCATAGGAGTATTGTCACTGTTATACCACAGGTTTGCTTTGCCTGTAGATCACTGAATTAAAAAATGGCTAAGACTACTTATATATTTTCTCTCCTTGCAGCTTTTGTAGCTCCTTCTGGGGTTATGGAAGTTATTCAAGAGCAAGAAGCCCCCATCTCTATTCTGTCTTGTTCTATCACTTTCGAGCATCAAAAGTATAAAGTATCTTTAGAAATAGTACTGTCATCTAGTTTCGGTGTGCTACCAAGCGAAATGTCAAGAGTATATATTATTTGGGGGCCTCTGTGGTCTCCCTGGCCAGGAATTCCAACAAAAGTGTCACATCCTGGCTCTACAGGTTTTATTTAATAACCAATGGCTTCTAGGAGTAACATTTAGCAGTCATTTTTGAGTATTGACATTAAGCCCCTCTTTTTAAAAACCTGAATTATATATATTTTATTATATAATTAAAATATTAGGCTACAAGATAGTAGGTTTCAACATGGCTTTCATAATTCTTCATTCTGGTTAATTCTGCCTTTCCTCCTCCCCCTCCCCCCCAACTCCTTGTTTCATAGCAGTCTCCAATGAGATCAAACTATCCAACTTGGAGGCAAGTTAATTAACACACAGGATGTTCTAAAAGAAGGTAAAACTTTCTATCCAACTGGCCAAGCTTATTAGGTCAGCGAGCAAACAACTGAAAACCTTTAGGATGTTGCTGAAAGTGGCTAGACTCACCATGTCCCTCTTCTGCCGAACATAGGCAGTAAGGATTGCTAAGAGATACTTTCAGTCAAACTGAGTTGTATAGAAGGCTCTCAGACTAGCCAAGTGCCTGAAAAACGCAGATTAATCAAGCACATCAAAAGAAGCAGAGACTCACTGAGCTGCTCAGATCACCTAGACACTCAACAACAGGTTGAGCATCTGTAGGTTGTACCGGGTACTGCATGTTTCCAAATTCTGTTTTGTCATATATTCTGGGACGGAATCTGGTCTTGCAGCTGACTTGGAGTCATTCCTGATCCTGTAAGCATTTACTCATATCTCAGTATTTAACCTCAATAAATTCATTAGTTCACCTATTTGGACTTTGGTGGTATTCTTACATTGCTCTGTGCTTGTTTACCTATAAGGTGAGTACACTTACATTTTCACATGAATAATTTCAGATAGTATTCCCTCATTTACACTAATCATCATGCCCTGCTTAAACATTCCCAACCTCAGTGTTTCTCTTCTCTGCATTCATGTCACCGATGTTCTACTAACTCAGTCCCGTATGACTTTCAAATCCCAAAGGCCTCTTTATGGTATAATCACCTCCATAGGTACTCCAAAGTTTATACAAATATATATATATATATATATATATATATATATACAAATGTAGGCCCTGCATACATATTAGGGAGAATATACAGCATATGCCAAGATTACCTAATTCAACATATTTGCTTTCAGTTCTATTCATTTACTTGTAGATTCCATGGTTTATTTTTTCTTTACAGCTAAATAGAATTCTTTTGTGCATATATGCCACATTTTTCTTGTGTGTTCATCAGTTGATGAGCATCCACAATGATTACTGTTCCTAGTTGCCTTGAGCAGAGTGACAATGACCATGGAGAACATGTGTTTCTGTTCTAGGATTGAGTCCTTTGGATATGTGCCCAGGATGCAAGAGCTGGGTCATATGGTAGTTTAATTCCTACGCTTTTGAGGAATCTCCACTGTAATTTCCACAGAGACTGTAATAGTTTGCATTTCCATCACTAGTGAATAAAAGTTCTTTTTTCCCTACAAATGCCCCCACCCCTTCCAGCATTTTTTGCTGATTGTTTCCTTGATGATACTCCTTCCAACTGGAGTGGGATGAAATCTCAGATTCCTCATATTTCTTCTTTTGAGACTTTTTAATTTTTGAGTTTTTTGTTTAGTCCATTTATATGATTTATTAGAATTATTGATTTTCACCATTTGACCAGATCCACGTCTTTGGGATAAAGCTAATTTTATCATGCTGAGTGATGATTTGGCGTGCACCTATATTTGGTTTTCAAGTGTTTTGATGAAATTTTTCTGTTAATGTTCATCAGAGATACTGGTTTATATTTTCTTTGTTTTTGACTCTATCTGATTTTAATAGTAGAGTAATATTGACTTAATAGAGGGGTTTGAGGGTGTTCCTTTTATTTCTCATTTATGATCTAATTTGAGCAGAACTGATTATAATTCTACTTTATATGGCAGAAATCTAATGTGAATTCATCCATATCTGAGTTGGGTTGCTTGTTTGACTGTCTTGAAATATTGAATTGCTCTTTCAGTCTCCTTGCTTATTAAAGGTCTGTTTAAATGAATGATGTCATCTTTGTTTATCTCAGGTGGGTTAGATGTATCTAGAAATTCTCTCAGTTTTGCTAACACAACAAAGTGTGTACAGAAGTCTCACCAACACAGCTTCAATTATACAAGTCGCAGAAATAATTCTAAACCATGCATGTTTAGTCTGTTTAAATAAAACTAAATATAATACAGGCTCAAATTCCTCGTACTAGATTTCTGTGTGAAACCTTGGCCTCTTAAGCACTAGAAAAATAATCTGTAATAAGACTAGAAGCAAAATCCATATACAATAAGGTTTGTCATTTAGTTTAAAGCAGATCATTTTCTGTGTGGTGTGATTAACACTGAATAAAAGGCATTACATGATAATTTATATTGGTCAAGAGTACAGTGTGAAATTTGCTGTCAAATATGGTGAATTTTGAGAGGTATTTTTATTCTTCAAGATGAAGAGTCTGGTTCTCAATATACATAGTTCTCATATACTTAATATGTTTGTGAAACTAGCAAATAGTTATTCAAAACCTTTATAATTCCAAGCACAGATTTCCCATAGGAGAAGGCTTTTCCAGCAACATTGCCCAAATGGATATCCTTAAGTACGCAGTACTATGTGCAGTTGGTGGTACTTTCAGTTTTCACATCAAATCCCTGTCTTTTTCCAACTGCAAGATTAAAATCAAGATGAGGAGAGAATATTCTTATCCATCTATACAGTTTCAGTCATTCCTGAAGATACACAACAATTCTTAGTCTGTCTCAGAATCTTGGAAGGGCCCAGTAAAAATGACGGGTGTTAAAAATCAAACATTTTACTTCAGGGTAAACCTTAGAAAAAAAAATCTCAACCATTGCATCACTTGTGCCCTTAATCTCATTAACACACATGTTTTAAGGGACTAATGAAGAAAAATTAAGCACAACAAAGCCACAGAAGAATCTTAGAGGAACCCCCATATTGAATTGTGTGATACTAACAGAATCATCTAGGTCTTTCTGCTCTTTACCGCCACATCCACACCACTCTCTCTCGTGCATACAATACTTTCATGGTGATAGGAGCACTTCATTAGTAATGATGTTTCAAGTGGTGACTACACATGATTAACAGCATGACCTGATGATGGAAGACCACTAGGATGAAGCAAACATGCTGTTTGATGTGTGTACTGACAGTCATTTACTTTTTGTTTTCTAAAAATGTTAATCATTTCCATTGCACCAGGAAGGAAGAATCATTTATGCCCATTTATGCCCATGCAAGTACATGCACACACACACACACACACACACACACACACACACACACACACACACATGCGCGCGCATATACACACTACTTCCTTTATTTTGTGATTCTTACTCAATAAATAAAATCTTACTCATGATTAAACTCCATCTTGGTCTAAGAAGATGTGCATCCATATAGAATAAGTTCCCATAAAGCCAATACATGGAGAAGAGATAGGTCTCAGTGCCATTATCATTGGCTTCTCAGTCAGTCCCCATTGGCAGTCACATTCAGAGTCCAGTTAGGTCATATGCTCATTCAGTCTTGGTCCAGCTGGATTTGATGAGCTCCCAATAGATCGAGCACACTGTCTCTGTTGGTGGGCCAGTCCCTCACGGTCCTGACTTCCTTGCTCTTCTCCCTCCTTCTGCTTTTCCATTGGACCTTGGTATCTCAGTCCCTTGTTCTGATGTGAATGTGGGTCTCTGGCTCTATCTCCATCCATCATGAGAAATTTCTATGGTGACGATTAAGATATTCAACAAAGTAACTATGGGACAAGTTCAGTTCAGGCACCCACTCCTCTGCTACCCAACTACCTAGCTGGGACATCCCTGTGAATATCTGGGATCCCCTCTAGAGACAAGTCTCTTGTAAATCTTAAAATGACTCCCGTTAATGTAGATATCTTATTCCCTTCTCCAATATCCACCCTTCCTCAATCTCCACCCTCCCCCAATCCCAGGCTCTCCCAGGTTCTTCCTTTCTCCCTTCTACCCCCTCCCTTTCACCTACCCCCTCCCCCAATCCATATGTCCACCCCCATCCCCACACCCGTGCTTCCAACTTTTGTCTGACGATCTTGTTTGCTTCCAACTTCCAGAAAAATCTATATATGTTTTTCTTTGGATTCACCTTGCTATTTGGCTTCTGCAGGCTTGTGAGCTATAAGCTTAACAGTAGTTTCTCCTCTTCCTCCCACCACCTCCCCAACATGTCCCCAAGTCTACTCTCCTTCTTTCTCCTTTGAGAAAAGAGAAGTTCTCCAATAGGCAACAACCAAACATGACAAAATACAATATAATAAGAAAAGGCAAACTTCCTCATTCCTAGGCTGAACATGGCTACCTAACAAGAGGAAAAGAGTCCCAAGAGCACTCAAAAGAGTCAGAGACAAACCAGTTCCACAATGTATTATAGTTTTAAGATGTGCTGTTGAATTTCTAATATGAAAGCTCTCCAATTATTTATGTAGACACTTAGTGCTAAGAACTTTTCTTTTAGCACTGTTTTCATTGTGTATCACAAGCTTGTGTATTCGTTTTCATTGAATTTTAGAAAGGTTTTCATTTGCTTTTAATTTCTATCTTGACTCATTTTACGTACTGTAAAGAACTTGTCAGTTTCCAAGAATTTTTAAACTTTTAGTTGTTACTGCTGCTGATAGCCAAATAAAATCTGTGTTTGTCTGATAGGATACAGAAAGTTATTTCATTTTTCTTGTGTCTATTGTTACTTGTGAATTCTGTCTGACTATGTGCTCAGTTTTGAGAAAGTTCCTTGAGGTGCTGAGAAAAGGTGTATCTTTGCATGTTTGAGAGAAATGTTCAGGAGGCACCTGTTACGTTTATCTGGTTTTATAACACCTGTTACTGTCAGTCAGTATTTTTCTATTTAGTTTTTGTCTCAGTGACCTCTTCACTGGTGAAAGTGGAATGTTGAAGTCTCCCATTCTCAGTGTGTGAGGGCCAATATGTGATTTAAGCTGTAGTGATTTTTTTTTTTTAAACGAAAGAGGGTTCCCTTGTGTTTCTGCCATAGGAGTTAATTGAAATGTCATCTTGGAAAATTTTTTCTTTGATGAGTATGAAGTATCCCGCTCTACCTGTTTTGACTGGTTTTAATTTGAAGTCTACATTGTTAGATATTGAAATACATACATCAGCTTGTTTCTTTGGTCCATATTCTTGAAGTATCTTTTTTTTTAACCCTTTACCCTGAAGTAATGTCTACCCTTGATGAATAGTTGGTTTTTGGATACAAAAGAAGAATGTATCCTATTTCCCTATCCATTCTTGTAGTTTGTGTCTTTTTATTGGGGAATTGAGACCATTGATTTTGAAGGACATCAATTAGAACTGATTTTTGTTTTCTGCTATTTTTTTGGTGGTGATAGATATGTACTTGTGAATGAATGATTTTATGAGTGTGTGTTTGTGTGTGTCTGTCCTTTCTTTTGGTTTTGCTAGTGTAAGATTATTTATTTCCTGTGTTTTCTTTTCCATAGTTAACCTCTTTAGTTTACCTTCTGTAAGCTAAATTTATAGATAGATATTTTATAAATTTGACTTTATCAGTGAACATCTTATTTTTTCCAATGATGTGGGATGTTCTTCTGTGTATGTGTTGCTTTTGTTGGCTAATGAATAAAGCTGTTTTAGCCAATGGCTTATTTGAATATAACATATAAAGAGAGTAGGCAGAGTCAAGAGCTCCTTGGGCTTTTAGAGTCTCCACTGAGAAGTCAGCTGTAATTCTAATAGATTTTAATATCTTTTGTATGTTACTTGCTTTTTTCCCCTTGCAGTTTTTAATATTTTTCTTTGTTCTATATGCTTAATGTTTTGAATATTATGTGGTGAGGGGACTTTCCTTTTCTATTCCAATCTATTTAATGCCTATATGCTTCTTGCGTCTTTTTAGGAGTCACCTTC
Source organism: Dicrostonyx torquatus (assembly GCA_028555095.1). Lineage (NCBI taxonomy): Eukaryota > Metazoa > Chordata > Mammalia > Rodentia > Cricetidae > Dicrostonyx > Dicrostonyx torquatus. Next base: position 808,684 of record JAQHUG010000086.1, read on the forward strand.
TTTAGATAAAGAAATTTTTCTTCTATGATTTTTTGAAAATATTTTCTGGGTATTTGAGCAGGGATTCTACCCCTTCTTCTAGTCCTATTATTCTTAGGTTTGGTCTTCTTATAGACATTCTTGAATGCTTTGGGTGAGGAAGTTTTTGACTTAGCAATTTTTTACATGTATCCATTTCTATCATATCTTCAATCCCTGATATTTTCATATCTAGCTCTTGTGTTGTGTTCATTAAGTTTTAGTTTCTGTTTGTATTATACAAAAAAAAAAATATTTAATTTTTTTGTTTCCAGAATTGCCTCAGTTTATGTCCTCTTTGTTGCTTCTAATATCATTTTCAGATTTTGAACAGTTTTAATTTTTTTCAACTGTTCCTTTTCTTTATACTGGCTTTCCTTAAGGGATTTATTAATTCCTTCCAATTGTTTGTATTTGCCTGAAATTCTTTAAGGAACTTATTCATTTCTTCTTTAAGGACCTCTATCATCTTCAGATAGATGTTTTTAAGGTTTTTTTTTCCCCCTGTGTTTCAGATATCTTAGAATATTCAAGGCCTGTTGTGGTAGGATAGCAGGGCTCTAGTGGAGACACATTTCCTCAGTGTTTTTTATTGTGTCATCTAGGCATCTGAGTTTGTGGTAATTACTGGCTTAGGTGCTGATTTCTAGGTTTGTCATTGTTTAGTGGGTGCTTTCTTCCTTGGCTTCTTTTTCTTCTCTGGATTCTCTGGTGGTATTAGGGCTGTTTGTTGCCTGTTTCACTAATCTACTTTGCAGGTGTAGTCACAGTTCAATCTTGCTGGTGTTGGAGGTTGGGATCCACAGGAGGTGTGGACAGAGGAGGCAGGATCCTGTGGTAGCACTAGAGACTAACTGGAAAGACTCTTGTTTTGTGGGGGAACAGAGAGAGTGGAAAAAGTGTGTGGGCTGGTTATCTGTTCTGGAAAACGTGACCTTTTGTTGAACAGGGGGTTTCTATCCATGTTGATGGGCTGGGCACATCAATTAAATGAGTGAGGGATACTAGGAGATGTCTTTTGGATCTTCAAGTGGCATGAAGAGGAAGAAGGAGGGCTATAGCTGGTATTCTGTTACAGTGCTAAGAAGGAGTTTTTGGGGTTAAGTCACTGAGGTAACAGAAAGGGGAGGTCTGCGGACAGGCTACCTGGTCTCCATTTTTCATTGTTTTATAGACTCTTCAATACTCATTACCAAAGATTGTGTGTATTCTAGTTCCATATTTGTTGAAATTTTAACAATGTTGAGAGTACTAGAATGGGCTTTATGTATATCAGTGACTGTATATACACACATAAAGTATTGTGGTTGGAAGGCAGGAAGGTTATGGATATCATAGAAATCAATATATTAGGTCGCTGTAAAATGTCAAAGGTGTGTGTGTGCGTGTGTGTGTGTGCATACATGTGTGTGTCAGTTTGTGTGTGTCTCTGTGTGTACCTTTGTATTTGTGTGTGCACGTCAGTGTTTATGTGTACTGTACATCTTTGTGTGTGTGTGTGTGTGTGTGTGTGTGTGTGTGTGTGTGTGGTGTTTCTGTGGTGTGTTTGCTTGAGAAAAAGCACCTTGTCTTCAAAACCATCTCACCATCCAAAATGTGTGGCTGTTCTCTTTTATCTTGCTTATTTTTTTCTCATGCTACTTGTCTTCCACTATCCCCTCCTGGTATTCCATTATTGAGGAATTTGTGCCCATGTCGACTCAAGATAGCAGGCATAGAGGAAAGGTTCCTCTAGTATATAATGCAGTGCATTAAGAAGTTTCTTTGACTAAAGCTCCATTAGTTTGAGAAACATTATGTCACTTCTTTATAAAAATAATATAGATTGCTTGTTGTTATTTAAAGAAACACACACACACATTTCTTTCACTACAAGAAGATAGAGTAACTAGGTCAATCCAGTCCTGTAGAGTTCCTATCTTTGAGTGATAGTTTACAAAAAAATTCCCTTGAGTCTGTCAAGGTACCTCCTTATTTCTACTAACAACTTAAATGCTATTTATACATAATATCAGGGTCAGCATTTGTGTAATCAAACACTTTCTGCATGTTTATAAATAGTTGTCCCTGATCCTAATAGGCATAAATTAATTAGTATCACAGTGTCTTCACAGCCCAGACAGTAGCTTTGGAGTAAAAGTTTGTAATTTTTATATCTACGCTTGTTTTTCTCAGTACAGATTTGTTGGCTACGTGGCAACATATGGCAGTTCAGGTGAGGCTCTGTTGGAAAAGTGCCCAAGCAGTTGAATTTCCACCTGGCATTCCTGTTCTGCCTGTAATCAAACTCTTCCCAAACTGGTCCACTTCTTTCCCTAGGTACAGCTACCACTTTACTTACATATAACACATTTCGCCAGAATGACATTTGCACAGATTTGCATCAACACATATATTTAACTTTTTGTTTTTATTGATTGGATATAGACAAGTATGAAAATAGAAAAGGATATATTTAGACTACTACCTCAGACTATAAACAGAAGTATTTTTTAGTTCATTAAATTAAGTAATAGTTGAGGTAGTTTATTAGATGTGTGTGGGCATTCGGGGTTACTTTTAATGGAACACTGTGCTGGTTACTTTTAATTGTCCTCTTGGCATAACCTAGAACCATCCAGGAAAGTCTTAAAGAGGAACTTCGAGAACATCTTTGAGGAGCTGTCTCAAGTGTTACTGATGTAGGAAGACCCTACCCATTTACAGTGGCACCATTCCCTAGGCAGGACTTCCTGAACAGGAGAGGAGAAGAGGAAACTAATTACATCAAGCAAAAGAAGCAAGGATACATTTATTCCGTCTTTGATATTGATTATAGACGTGATGAGCTACTTGAATTCCTGCCTTGACTTACCAGAAATGATGGACTGTGAAGTAGAGTTTCAGGCCAAATAATTTCTTCTTTCCCTTATTTTGCTTCTTACTGCAGTGTAGATGTCACAGTAACAGAAAGAAAACTAAAATAATCACTTTTTAAGCTCAGAAGTGCATAAGGGTACTGTGTGATGATGAGGTTCATTTAAGTTGGAAAGAAATGGAATTTCGCAAACATTTCCAAGAGAAAGGGGTATTAATTCTTACCTCCAGTAATGTCTGGCCAACAAAATTTCTCATCAAATCAGAATAATAATTTCAAAAAGCAAGGAAAGTGTCATCTACCTTAAAAAGATCCACTGGGCACCAATAATAGAATTGTTTCTACTTTATAGCTGTTTTACCACATTATCATAACCCTTTAAAATGTTTCCATCAAGGGAAAAATAATTTTGATCATCTTGCATCTCTTCATGTTTTCACTCAATACTCTTTAAGACTAATTCCTCACAGTGTGCTTCCTTTTCAGTTAAAAGCAAAAAGACAACAGCAGTCTTTAGAGTCAGTTCAGCAACTAATTGCAGTAAATAAGAATTTTTGCATTAAATGGAGGCATACTATTGGCTTATCCCTATAAGAGTTAATTCAGTTGCACAGGTCAAAGAATCACCCCACAAGGTGGGTTCACTTTAAGGGCCACTAATGAAATAGGAGGGATAATTATCCCTCTCATGAAATAATGCACTTTTCCTTCCCTAAATTCCCACCTGTGAGGCGGTACAGAGCTATCAATAGGTTTGGGTGTCTGCTTTTCTAATCTCAGGACTCTGAACTTTCCCTTTTTTTTTCCTGTTTTCTAATGCACTCTCCAACATGTTGGGCTTCATTCTTTCTCTAAATCTCCACTCCCATACGTGCCTGTGGCTGCTGGTTGCCTGGGTGGCTGACCCCCATTCCCACCCAATTAAAAGACATGACTCTTTCTCTCTATCCTCCAAGTAGTTGCAGAGATTTATAGCTTTTCAATTTGGTGGATTTTATTTCTTTTTTCCTTTGCATCTTTTCTTAAATTAGTTTGTAAAGGAGAACAGAAATGCCAAGAAGGAGACATGATTTTCCCCAGTTAGCATGAGGAAATTCTGGCACACGTCCCCCAAATTCACAGGAATACACTCTCACCAAAGTCTCACTTATTTTTACCCTACTGTTCTCCGGCACATAATAAGATGAAAGCAGTTGTGGATTATAAATATATAACCCAATAATTATCCTGCTAAAACATTTTGTTACTAAATAATCTTTCTTTGTGAAGAGGCAGAATTTGGGACCAGTCATCTATCTACCTGTGCCTAGGAGCATGATAAAGGAGTCAATGCAGTACTCACCATCTGCAGCAGGAAATGCCCTTCAGGGATGTGGTTTGAGAAATCTAGAGTTCTCCTTAGAGAACCTGTTGAATTATGCCACAGAAAAGACCTTCAGGATGAGTCTTTTAAGGAAAGTCTCATAATCTGAGTAATCCATTCAAATTTGAAAATTAGAAAAGAAAAAAAAAAAAAACCCTGAACATCTTTACAATAGGCTTGTATGGAATTCTGTGGTATTTGAAGTGACCTAGTCCAAAAGATGTAGCTCATAATTCAATAGGTGTGTTTAAAGATACAGTTAAGCTTTACATTAAGAAAGAAGGTGGCAGCTTACTTATTTCTCTGCTCTTAAATAATTTTCCCTTTTAGGCAAGTGTTCAGCTAGTGATCTATATGCCTGATGCAATAGTTCAACTGGTATGGAAGGTACCCTTGGTGGGTTGGACACAGGAGGCACCACAAAGTCCAACCATGCAACAAAGCTCATGTGGGAGGTTATTGGGAGAGTATTCTGAGCAGGAGCAGAAGGAAGAGATAGATAGATAGATAGATACATAGATAGATAGATACATAGATTGATAGATTGATAAACAGACAGACAAGAAGGGCTTGCTTTTTCTAAGGGGATATATTACATGAAGCAGTAGTCACAGTACAGTGTCACATCTTGACAACTGCTGTTGAGATGTTCTGCTAGGTCCCCAAGGCAGGCCAGTATGAATGCCTGAATAATGATCACACCTGGTTCCTCAGAATTTCCTTTAGCAAATGAGATAGTAAAAGGGTTGATTAAAAGCAGCTCTCAGGATTTTCTGGCATTAAAGACTTCTGATAAAGTTAAAAATTAAAGGTCATAAGGGTTCAAGGGTATGTGTTTTGACATCAAGCCTTACTTGCCAGCCACTTCAGTTCTCTAATTTCAGGTATATCACAGAAAAGTGAACTAATCCCTGCACATGTGTTCTTTGTGTTGAAATTACTGGTTCTCCACCAGTGAGAGACAGAAGTAGATTCAGAGAATGGGTCATTATCTCTTCTACTTCCTCATCGGCACATAATTTTCCATCTTTCTCTCTGTATGTACCTGAGGATGCTAAGAAAGAAACCATTGAGGAGGCTGCTCCACTAGGGTCAAGGTTTTGATTGTGACTAAAACATAGAGAACATTCAGAGACATCTGAAAGGGTCCATAAGCAGAAAAAAAAATAGTACACGAGACATGGCCAGGGCTAGGGAGGAAGAATAATGGAGTTAACAAGAGACAGGAAATAATGACAGTAGGAAATAGGATAGCAAGAGGATTGTAAGACAATAGCAAGAGTAGGATGGGAAGATGTTCTGAGGTGAGGTGAGGAAGGCCAGGATGCTGGTACTTGCTATTAGGGACTATAGGAGCCTGGATCCCAGTGTGGGCTTCGATATAAAACTGCAGGTAGATGTTAATGGAGAGCCATATATCCCTCCTGCCAGAGGTAAAGAAAAAGACTCTTTTGTCTGGGATAGGAACCTGTTTCAGGATTTCCTGTGGAATGTTGTGGGAATGAGAACTGTATGGAGCCCTTTTGGCTCAATGGGCATAGTCTTCTCTGGAGATACATGAGCCAATAAAAGGGGGCTGGGGGCCACAGGCTCTTGTATCTTCTAAGAGTTGGAAGAGCCAAGGTTTGGAGCCTCTCCATTGGTATTTGTAAACAAGGCTGCAAAGGCAGCAGGGGAGAGCTGGTCCCCAGGAGGAGCAACAGAGCAGCTGGTGATATGACCCTGATTCCTCACTCTATCTTAATCAATATGTACATATTTGGATTTTAATAAAAGCTAACACAATCCCCAGACTTCTCTCTTTAGAGGAATTCTAGCTTCAATTTAACAGTCAGAATTCCTTCTATAATCTAGCATGAGCTCATTTCTGGGCTTGCTGAGACTTAACACTCACCTGCTTAGGTGCCTGAGCAAGGAATTATAGGAAAAAAGCATAACTGATACATTGAAAGCTTTTGGTGATCACAAAAGAACTTCACCAAAGAACTTGTTTAGTGTTGTGAGATTTTGAGTGTCCTATTCTCAGCTTCATAAATTAGGTAGTTAAATAATAATTTAATAGATTCATTTTATAAATATTTATTTTTCTTGGGATTATAATGCTAGCTTACCAATTATGAAGGTGGCACAATTAAAGTTACATAACACATGAAATGTTATGCTATGTGACAAAGATTATTGTGGTTACAAAAGCAAGCAAACAAACAAACAAACAAAAATACCAAAACTAAACAAATCCCCAAACCACCACTGCCACTAGCAAAGTATGGGTTAGAGGACATAAGCACATCTTTACACCTAGGTTCGTTTTTCCTCCTTCACAAACTAAATACGATAATTGGGGCTGTAACTAATCTAGTTACTTAGTCCCTTGTATTTGAGATCTTTCAATATGAAATCACAGTCAAGTACAATTAATTCTCATCCATCACTCTCTATTCAATAGAAAATGTCCATAATGATAACATACAGTTATTAGCTCACTACTAAGTGAATTTTGATTGCTTTGAAAATCATTGTAACACAGAGAGAATCTGGTTTGGATAACCTAAAGAAGCAATTCCTAGACTCAGGTCCTGCGTGTCTTTCTCTTTAGTTTATCTTCTTGACTGTGTTGCATTTTCTTTAGTGTTTACCTTGGGGACATGGAGAAGAGAAGTCCAGTGCAAGACTTTGACATAAGACTCCTGCATGTCTCCAATGTTAGCTTTCTGTGGGTATCTGAGAAGCCTGGATCTCTCTGCTCTTTTTTGTGCTGCCCACAAAATAGAAAGTCATTGCAGAATACTTCTTTGTGGGTCCCAGAACCCTTCAAATTAAAGCTAACTAATTGTGGGGAAAAGTCTATAATAACATGGGGTCATGAGGTGGGTGTAAGCACAGAACTGTCTGAGAGCAAGGCCATCTGAAAAGATTCGAAATAAACGAAGCCTGCTGGGATGAAAGCTAGCTACCATTTACTTCATTATGGTGGTCTGGACATCCAGTCCTGAAGCTTATTCTGTAATTCCCCTTGGTTTTTATACTTTAACATATGGATGATCCTTCTGCCTTTGCCCATAAATGGAAATGTTCAAAATCCCACAAAAATCAAAGTCACATCGCTTATTGCTTTGAGTATCTTGGGTGTTTAGTACTATGTTATTCTTGGATGTTTTTCTCTCTCTCTTTCTCAAAACTTATATTTAAAGATAATTTGCTTTTTTTAAAGCCTCTTATTTTTTAATTATAACAAATAACCTCTTTCCTTGCATAGTTAACCATAATCTTTCTTTGTGATAACTTTTACAGAAGTTTCCTTCAACACCATAAAAATCCTGTCTTTAACTGAACACTCCCGTGTTACTTATGATTTTTAACTAAATAGATAGTTTAAGAGGTAGACCTAGAAGAAAACCAAAAGGCCAATTTTATTAGAACTTGGGACAAAAAAATCAGTGAGCCAGGTCAAGACAGCTGCTGGTGAGAGGGGGAGGGGTAATCATGCCTTCTAATTTAAACATTGAGAGATAAGGCAAGCTCAGCAATGGATGTCTATGAGCAACCAAAAGGGAAAGATGGTCCTAAGCGAAAGAAGGAGAGATGGACCGAAAGACAAACAGAATTCCACATGTCAAGACAATCAGGTTTAGCTTTTGCTAGGAATCTGAAAATGGAAGCTAGAACAAAAGGAAAGAAAATGTTTGACCTTAGAAAATTTGGCTTAGCAGTGAGAAGAGGGAGGGACTTTGGGAGTTCGCATTGTCTAAATGGATCTAATGATTTTTTTTTTTCACTTTGTTATTCTTAATGTGTCCCAACTCTATAATGTTTCTTGAAATTGCTGGAATCAACAACTTTCTGTGAGTAGTGTTTTTGTCAGAATTCTCAAGGAATAGAAACAATAGAATGTGTGTGTGTGTGTGTGTGTGTGTGTATGTGTGTGTTTGAAATGTTTTAAATGACTGAGGCCAGGTATTCTTACAACAGCTGTCTACACACTGGGAAAGCTGAGAGATCATTAGGTTCTGAGACACAAAGTTAAATGCATCACTAGTCACAATTTGGTACTGAAGGCCTGGAAGGTTCTTGAACAGTCACTGGTTTGCAGTCTACATTGTCCCCTGAATAAACTGGAGTCTGTTGTCTGTAAAAAATGGCAGCAGCAGCAAAGATTGAGATAGGGCAATGGCTTGCAAGAATTGAAGGCAGGCTAGTAGGCAGCACTGCTTTTCCTAAGACCACTTTCTGCTAGGTTGGCTTTCAGCTTATCTTGCTTTCTGCTAGGTTGGCTCCCACCCTGCTGGAGGAATTTGCCTCCTCATTATTCTTTCCAGAAAATACTTTCATCACCCAATACAGTGGTATGTCTCTTCATTGACGCCAGATCCAATGAAGTTGACAATCACAATTTATCATCACCAGTGTTTTCTTATTTGGAAGAGGGACAGGCCCATTTGAACTTATTCTTAAGGGAGGAGTCGATAAGATATCTTTTGGGCAGAGTAGAATGTAATGTCCCTACCTAAGACCAGAGCTACAACTCAAACACCATTCATTTAAACAAAAGCAATCTAATGAAGTAGATTTTAAATAGTAAACACATGCAAAAGGCATGCCTTACCAGGCTTTAACAGGACTGAGCAAAACCCAGCTACTGATACGGTTCTTTCATTTGTATTTAAGCCTTAGAAAGGGACAGCCCTGGTGCTTCCTTCCTCCTTTCACAGGCTGTTTTAAACTCCAAGGAGGATTAGGTATGTTAGCTTTCCCTTCCTTAAAATCAGTGTGTAGCAGGGATATAGGAAGTTGAGCTAGAGCTGGTTTTGAGGGAGTGAACACTCATCAATAACCTCCAAGTGTTCCAAGGTCTGACTAGCTGCTACCTGTATCAGTTACTTGTCTCATCACTGTGACAAAATACCAAGAAAAAGCAACTTAAACAAGGAATGGCTTTTTGGTTTGTGAAAATAACTTCAATCAAGACAGAGAGGCATGAAAGAGGGTACAGGAGGCTTCCTGGTCACTCTGAATTTGTAGTCAGGAACCCGAAAGCAATAAATACTTCCCCCTCCACTCTTTCTGGTTCTCATTCCATCTGAGACTCCAGGCCACGGAATGATGCTATCCCAAATTAAAGAGGATCTTTTTGCCCACTTCAACTGACATGTGAATGAATTAAACCAATCACTCACAGACATGCACAAAGGTTTTTGTTGTTGTTGTTTGTTTGTTTTTTCCTTTTTTCTTGTGATTATAAATCATAAGTTGACAGGAAACTCACAGATCTGAGGATCTGACACCTTCTTCTGTCCTCCATGGGCACCTGCATGTACCTGCATGCATGCGCAAATACATGCGGGTAGTTGCACACACATATGCAACAATAAAACTTAATCTTAAAATAAGATTAGTCATTATTCTATTTAGGGCATTCAGGCTTTCAAACTGGAAAGATGAGGTTAAAACTCCGTTCTGATGATTGTTCATCATCTCCAACAAGATAATTCTAGTTTAATCCCTAGCATCAGCACACTTGAATAATTTTATCCGAAGAGAATTCAAAAGTTGTCTCATTTTTCTCTCAAAAACACTAGTAGTTTTCTTAGTCTGCATTTTAAATTTATGCTTCTTTTAAAATAATGCTAGTAACATAAATGTCTCCAAAGATACATACATACACATACACAAAGATACACATACATATATATATTAAAAAACATGAAGTCTAATATATATGTGTATGTATATATATATATATATATATATATATATATATATGATTATTTGTGATATTTGTGGACCTCCTATAGGGAGTTGAGTACCTCCATTCTGCTAGGTCACGTAAAGGCGAAAAAAAAAGACCAATTTATATCTGGGTTCTTGTTCATCACTTGTAATACAGATACTATAAATATTTTTATTTGACTCTTTTTGTTTCTGATAAATAAAATCCTCACTCTCATCGACACGTAATCCTATGATGTCCTCATGCATTTGCTTGAGCTCCCCTTTTCTTCCCCCAGTGAGTAAGGAAATATTCCGAAGGCTTATGAATCAATTTGCAGCTGGCATAACAGAAAAAATCGTCTTCCAGTCTGAAATTCTCCCAGTGGTCTTGACTGGAAGATGAGCTAGGTTCATTCACAAACTTCAGAGAAAGATAGGTGGCTACAAAGCGAATGTTACCCATCCTAATGGAGTGCTTTGAAAGCTCATCAGCTCCATGGATTCAATAGGCTCTGCCGCTGCTATTGCCAACACAGCTGCTGGAGAAGAGTGCCAAAGAGGCTGAGAACGAAAGAGACTGAGACTGAGTCTGAGGGAAAGTGCTTCATACAATGTGGCACCTTCTGCTATTCTCTTAATCTTTGTTCAGGCAAGGAGTGGAATGAATGCGGATGCCGACAATGACTCTGACAGCAGCTTTCCTGTTCATGTAATCCTTCACGGGCAATGACCCAGTTGTACTCAAAATAAAATGTCAGTAAAGAACATCGTGTATTTGTTTTTAAACTGAACTTACGTTCTAAAGATCTTAAGCACAAAATAAATGAAACAATAGAAAGACAAACTCCTGCTATTTTATATATGGAACTGTAAGTGTCTACCAAGATAATGAAAGTTTATAAGGGTTTTCATTGGGCAGACCAGTGTGGTTGATACAACCGACACTGTGTGTAAGAACATTCTGGAGATATGTAGGAAAAAGATAAAAAAGATGGGAGAGGAAGCAATGACAAAGACTTCGGACTTGGGGCATCATTTTGACTTTTTGCTTTTCTTCAGCTGCATTGGTAAAAATGGCCTCAAATTGTAAGAGATACTTTTCAGTCATACAGTCATTTACATAGCCACATAAGTGCCATTTTTATTTCAACAGGCAGAGTACGTTTGGATCAGAAAATAGGCTGTCACAGAAGTAGACATGTACAGATCTGAAGAGCAAGCAGATTCATCGAATATGAAGTGGATGAAGCTGTGAGCTAAGAAATTCTTTTCTGGGGCTGCCATATTGACAAGACAGGCTGAGTCTCCATTCTGATGGCTGATCAGGTTCTCTCCACTGACTAATCTTTACTCCTGAATCTCAGAGGCTCCATTCCAAACATCAGCATGCTCTTGGATATTTGCACTAGAGAGTAGAGCTACAAGAAGCACTCAGTGGTTGGTTTTTTAATTATTCTCCCTTGGAAGGCACATTGTGGTCTAGGCAGTGAAGTATTTATAACCTATGGGTATGAGTATGGGGAGTTCCCATTCCTGAGGGAACCCACTCTTGTGCTACTTACTCCTGATCCCCAAGATCTGAGGAAACCTATTTGGTTCATTAGCTTTATTCTGATTTTGTTGTCACTCTTTCAATGAAAGGCATGAAAAAGAAGAGATACCTGCTTACTGAGTTCTGAATCTTATCATTACAGCTTCAAGTGTATATTCTTAAGCAAATCCAACTGTGTACAGAATTCTCTTTTTGCTCCTAAAATATTAAATTAATAATAAACATATGTAAAATTAATATCTACAAGCTCTTTGGATTTTGTGTGTGTTTGTGTGTGAGCAAAAAAACTACTAACATAATAAAAGTTTCAACAGCATCCACAGATCTGGGTCATAGAAGGCACAGTTTTGTTTAAATCTTTGAAAGTTTATAGATAAATTAATAAGTTGCTAGCTACTCTTAGCTACTGTCTTCATGTACTCCTTGCTTCTTCCTTCTGCCTCATGTTTCTTCTCTTCCTCTTTCCCGCTCTCCTTCCTGTTTTTCCTTTCTCTCCTTTATCAAAAAGACCAATTCAGTTATCATTTTAAAGAGGAACTGTGACAATTTTATGAAGAGCTTTACCATCAAACCTCACTGGATCTGATTCATGAGTAGTTGTTAGTTTGGATTGCTTTAGAAATAAATCAGTAAAGCACAATGGTGGTGTGCTTTTCAGTACCTTACAGTGAGGCTTTTTCAGACCCTAACAAGGAAGTACTCAGTCATTGTTCCTTGATTACAAGGCCGCTCCTCAGCAGCATCATTAACTTTGTTGCCTCACTAAGGATGCAAATATCCTCCTTACTTAGTGATTACGTTTAATGGATATATTCATAACATTTCAAAATGTTATCAACCTTTCCAAAGTCTCATTTTTTATCAATGCTAAGACAGAATAAAATTTAACACTGTGAAATTGGAGTTAACATGAACTCAATTTTAGTGTGTCTTTTCTAGTGCACTGTTGAGATACATAGTATGGTTTGAATAAATAGATCAGAATACTGCCTTTTGTTTGCTGATAAAAACCATTTCACCTGAAACACTATCTGTTGTAGTGCATAGTTAATTGCTTATGTCATCGGCTGTCAGATTAGTACATTTTATGGAGCTCTTATCTTGATTAAAATTTTCTTCTGTAGATAATTAAACCTTCATTCACTAGACTTTCCTGTAATGAATTATCTAACAGGGAAACTTATTGAAACATCTCTAAACACGTCTGGCCTTGGTTGGCTTTCTTTATTTACTAAGTGCTGTCTTGACTTAATTTCCTGTCAACTGATCTGGATCCTGTGATTTATTAACTAACATTTGTTCAGAATAGTCTAAGGGAAGACCTATGAAAACAGTTTCCCTGTTTGTTAACTTCTCTATTTCATCCTAACACCTTACAGCTTCCACGAAAAGTAGTAGTTTTTACTCATATCCAAACATTTTACTTTGAATGACTGTGTGTATGTGTGTTTATGCATAAAATTTTAAAAGAGAGATTTTTTTTAAATATCATTATACAATGTATTTTTCAAGTTTCCTTGATTACCATACCTTTGGTAATGAGATCACTCTGTTCATTGTTACTAGTGTTAATGAGAGCAAACATAGACTTTGATATATACTGATAGACATATATTGACCTCATATACTTTCCATATATATGTATTTTATAAAATTAATCTTACTTAATTTTACAGTGGTATGTGAGAAGAGAACTTTTGTTAATTCTAGTTTATAGCTATAGAGACAAAAATAACAGCCAGTGTGCTTGCCAAAGGCACACTGCAAAGGAAAGGACTCAGACCTTCACTGGGATACTGTGGAAGCCTCTGTTAACATGGGGACCTCGTCTCTCTAGGACACTTTGCATATGACACAAGAGCTATACCCATTAGGTGTTATCTATTTTTTCCTCCCATGGGTACCTTGTTCTTTGCTGATCGTCATATTTGCAGAAGCTTAAAGAGGCTGTTTCTGTTTCTATGATTTGTATATATTAATATATATATATATATTCCTAGATTTAAAAATCTAGTATTTTGTGTTCTTTTACAACCATATCATATTATAGCATCTCCCTTCCCATCTCCCATTTCTCCTTAGCAAAGGGCCTTATTCTTTTTAGCATTGGTCATTGCTCTGTGACTGAACTTTGCGCTCAAATTCTTATCTTTTGTATGTATTATTTGTCAACTAATGTTTGCCAACTTTCAAAATTATTGATCCATTTCACCTTTTAGGGTCACCTTTAGATGTGTACCTAACATAGGAAACAAGTAATTTTTTTTTTTTTTTTGCTTTTCTTTTAGTTGTTGATTGTTGTTATAAAACAGGACCTTACGCTGTTAAACAGGCTGAACTAGAATTCTAGAATTCTCTCTAGTGTCCAGGAAGGCTTTGAGCTCTTAACTTCCAGCAGCCATGTCTCTATTTTATTTATTCTTTTTACTTTTTAAATGAGACTTACTTAGTTCCTGGAGAATGGCATTTCGAAAATAAGTTAGCAAAGTTATCTATGTGTAGAAATAAAGCTAGATTTTTCAGCTTGAGAGTTGAGAGCAGAAAACATTTGTAAACTGTTAATCAGAAAAGTTTAAATACTTAAAGGAAATAAAAGAAAAAATAGCTTAACAATTTGTCAAAAACCCTAAGTCCACTTAAAGGAAATTTATTTACCTATTTTAACAGATTTCTTGAGATATCCATTTTCTTGGGATACAGTGTGCACACTGTGTACACAATCCCATAGTTTTAGTGAATTCAGCAATGTGGAAACTTCAGAACATTGTTCTTAGAGCAATAAGAAATCTCCATACCTAGAAGTAAACATTTGCACTTGACACAGCGAATAATTGACTTCACCAAAAGAATTATATAGATTTTACTTTCGGTTCCCCAGAGGTGGGTTCTGGGTTCCTTCAATAAACAAGCTGATAAAAGTATTTTTGTTTTGCGACATGAGGCAGTGGACTTAACAGTATTATGTACTTTGGAAGTTTGGGGTCATCCATCATGAGTTTAACATTTAAAATAATAGAGGCAGAAGATAGTAACTGATAGTATCATAAAAGTCTAGGGACTAAAAGTCTTCCATGAGAATTACACAAGATTGAACAACAAAATAAAAACCTTGAATACTGAAATCTTGAATGAATTTCTACCTTAGGGATATTTTTGGTTGAGTATTATTCTGTATCATGCCTGGGAAATGAAAAACTTCCAGAAATTTATTGCAACAGATAACAAAAAGCTTGGCATTTGGATTCACCCCCAGACTTATCTTATATTCCTCTCTCTTTACTGCATGCTTGTTATATTCAGATATTTTATTATGGCGAGAAAACACCATGACCAAAAACAAGCTGGGGAGGAAAGAGTATTATTGAAGGCAGTTAGGGCAGAAACTAAAAGAGGACAGTAACTGAACACAGGAGCTGATGCACAGACAATGGAGGAACTAAATATCTTTATTGGCTTGTTCCTCTTGTCTTGCTTATAGCATCCAGGACCATCAGCCCAGGAATGGCACCAACAATGGATCAAGGAAACACTTTTACAAACCGGCCTACTAGGGAAAAAATTTCTCAAGTTCTGTTCCTTCCTGTAAGATGACTGTAGTTCCTGTCAAGTTGACTTAAAAAATCACCAACACAGTTTGCATTTGTATTCTGTTGTGACAAAAATAATAATATTAATAATACGATCCTAAGGATGATACTCCCTAGAGTTCTAGGACTTGCTTTGGCAAAACCCAGAATTTGAGGGTTGTTATAGGGACCTTTGATTTCCATCCTCCGCAAATAAAAAGTGATGTTGCCCTGGAGAAACAGAAAATTTACAGCTGCTGTCTGAAGAAAGGGCACCCTTGTGCATGTCTTCTAGAGGCTGAAGTGTGTCTTATTCTTTGTGCTTCTCTTTCTTGTTCATGTCCTTTTTATTCCTCCAAACCCAAGGAACTATTAATCTGCTTGTTGGTTTGATAGATTTACATGATCTTGACCTTTAATACAAATGAAATCATGTAATAAGTTGTCTTTATGGCTCTCTTCTCTTAGCTACTGTAATATTTATGTTGGTAATACTTGTTTCTCTGTATTGGTGCATCATAATTTTGTTTAGCTAACTAATAGCTGAACAGACTCATTTTCAGTTTGTAGATTTTATCTGATTTGTTTCACCACAGTAACTATTTTCTCTGAGTTTAACGAGACAAATTATCACATTCCACTGACTATTAAAAACTACATGGGTGCTGGTACAGCATTTCTCTTAACCCACTCTTCAATTTACTGACATTGCGGATTTGGGGTTGCTTATAGATTGCACTTCTGTGAATGACGCTGCTGTAAATATTTATAAGCAAGGGTTTTTTTTTATTGGATTTTTTGAGACAGGGTTTCTGTGTAGTTATTGGTGCCTGTCCTGGAACTAGCTCTTGTAGATCAGGCTGGCCTTGAATTCATAGAGGTCCACCTGCCTCTGCCTCCCGAGTGCTGGGATTAAAGGCATGCGCCACCACCACTCGGCTGACAAGGTTTTTTGAACAGACTTTCAAGTGTTTTCATATATGCTTAAAAGTTGAAATGCTGGATTACAGGGGTATAAATTTTTGGTAACTTCTTGGAGGGCATTGCTAAGCCATTTCTCACAATAGCTTCATTATAACCTTTCCAGCAACTATCTATGAAAAGTCCAATGGCTTTTTCTAGAGAGTATGAAATATTTTAAGGTTTCAGTTTTCATTTTCTAATGACTAAGTGATGAACAACCTTTTTCTTTAAAATGAACTGCTTAATAGACTTGTTTTATTTTGGTGAAACTGATACATATCCTTTGAAGAAATTCCTATTCTCATACTTTTCCTCCCTTCTTAGCAGCCTGCTATCATTTCCTACTGATCAAAAAATTTCTCTGTCACTCACTGATTGAAGTTGTAGATGGTTATAGGATATATGACTATCAAATATTCTTTTTTTATCTTGGTAATGTTTAAACATTGTTTTATGTGCATACATGAATACATAGTCTAATATTTTCTTTCCATTACTGTGTAGGCCTGGAGGATTGCACTAATGACATGAGACTTAGTAATAAGAAAACATATTCATGGCATACAGAAGGGAATCCTCCTCAGTGCCTCTAAGCAGTCTTGGTCTCCCTTAATTTGCATTGTATATTTTAAAAAATAAACATTTTACCTATGATCACACCCATTCTTGTTTCTCATAGTTTCATTGTCATCTCTAAGAAGGTCTTAATTAATCAAGGTGTTAAGGTAATACCTATGATTTATTCTAATAACTTTAAAACATTATCTTTTATGTTTATGATCGTGATCTATTTTGAATAATTAATAATAATAATTCTAAGAATTATTTAACTATTTAATAAATAATATTTTTTTCTATTTTTTATTGTTAAAAGAAAAATTTACATTTACTCCCCTTGTTCCTGGCCCTCCCGCTCCCCCACTACACCACCGCCCTCCCCATGATTCCTTAAGGATGGGACAGGATAGCATGCCCTATGGGAAGCCCAAGGCCCTCCACCCTCCAACTCGGTCTAAGAAGATGTGCATCCATATAGAATAAGTTCCCAAAAAGCCAATACATGCAGAATAGATAGGTCCCAATGCCATTATCATTGGTTTCTCAGTCAGTCCCCATTGGCAGTCACATTCAGAGAGTCTGTATAGGTCATATGCTCATTCAGTCCTGGTCCAGCTGGATTTGATGAGCTCCCAATAGATCAAGCCCACTATCTCTGTTGATAGGCCAGTCCCTCACGATCCTGAAATCCTTGCTCATCTTCTCCTTTATTCTGCTCTTCCACTGGACCTTGGTAGCCCGATCCCTTGCTCTGGTGTGAATGTGGGTCTCTGGCTCTATCTCCAAACATCATGCAAAATTTCTATGGTGACAATTGAGATATTCAACAAAGTAAATATGAAACAACTTCAGTTCAGGCACCCACTCCTCTGCTGCCCGAGTACCTAGCTGGGA
>JAQHUG010000086.1:832863-869101 GCA_028555095.1 Dicrostonyx torquatus
AAAAAAAAAAAAAAAAAAAAAAAAAAAAAAAAAAAAGAAGGTAGAGTCAGGGAGAAACCATGTAGACCTGCCAGAGACTGATGGTGGATTATTACCCAGTAAGCCACAGTCTCTTGGCAATGTACAGATTAGTGGAGATGGGATAATTTAAGATATGAGGTAGCCAGAAATATGCTTAAGCTATTTGCCAAACAGTAATGAAAATAATATGGTTGATGTGTGATCAGCTGGGGACTGAACAGCTGAGACCTAACTAACAGCCCTCCTACAACAGAAATATATATACATAGTATAACAAAATCGACCTTAAATTTGTATCCATAAACTAAGATTCATACCAATGCAAAGTATTCATCTCTATATCATATCTCCCTTCTTTTTTAAAAAAAAAAAAAGATTGACTGTGACCATTAATTATTTGTACCCAAACCTTTTAAAAGAAAACAAACATTTTTAAACAATCATTCTGGTAGTTTGGATGCAGTCTTTTTTCTAAACTGTTTCCTTCTTTTTGCTGGGCAATGAATTTTTAAAATTTGGAGTAAACTTTCAGGGAGTCTGTTTCCATCAAACCACATTAGCCTGCAAAGAATCCACAGATTCTCATCTACTGTAGAAGAAAAGAAGAACGTATTTTCCAAAGCTACACATCCTTAAACCCAAATTTTAAAGTCAAGATGCCTTTATAATGCATATGTTGGATCAGGTTAGAAGCCTGTACAATAAAATGTTTCTCTGTGATTACTTAGCTCATTTATAGTCAAAAATTAAAGAAAATACAATAATATTCATAATACAGATTTTCTGTGTATATTCCATCTTTATATGGCTTATTTTTCTTTAATCCTTTAATCTATGACTATCTGTCCTCTTTCATATTATTTTTCCTATTGTAACTGTCTAAATGCTTTCTCTTCTCTCTCCCAAGCCTACAAACATTTTTTTAAACACACTGTGTCTCATTTACAAGGCTTTTATGCATAAGTCTGTCTTATTGTGTAATTATAATCATTATCTGAACAGGAGCAATTTTTTTCTTAATACTGAGAAGGCATGGTTAGTACTAAGGCAACTTTGTATCTTGTCTCTACCCAATCCAACATGTGAAGGTACTGTCACCACCAGCTCTGTGAGCCATGCTCACCCCTCCAGCTCCAGTGACACAGTGGGTCTATGTTGTGACTAAACAAGTTGTATCACTCTTCTCACAAACTCCAAGTTATCTTTAGCAAGACCTCTCAAAAAGGCCAGAGCCATTCATGCCCGCATGAACCAGAAAGCTGGCTCTTAAAGAAACTGTGCATTTTTTTCTGCTAAAGCTGAGTCAGGAAGGCATCTCTTAAAAGGAGTAGCACCTCTGCTTATCCATAGCCTACCCAAGAAAATGCTGTTACCAACAAGCCATGCTTAATTCTGATATTATGAGTCTAGAATTCTTTCCTGAGCTCTCTCAGGTTTTATGTAAATGTAATTGTTTCATGTCGGTGTGCCATTTTGTAGACAGAGCCTGTTTGTTCACTTCCCAGCCACTCAGACCCAAATAATCACACAGAAGCTATATTGATTACAACACTGTTTGGCCAATGACTCAGGCATATTTCTAGATAGCTCTTACATCTTGAATTAACCCATGTCTTTTAATCTGTGTACCACCACAAAGCTGTGGCCTACCAGTAAGGTTCTGGAGGGATCTTTCTTCTTCAACAGCTATATGGTGTCTCCCTGACTCTGCCCACTCTCTCCCTTTATCTCTGTTCACATATCCTGCCTGGCTTCAATCTGCTAAGCCATTGGCCATATCAGCTATGTTCATCAACCAATAAAGCCATACATATACAGAAGGACAACCCATATTACCATATAAAAAAACTAAAACATTATAAACTACTAAGATTGCAGATTGTCTAAGCACTTGGAAAAAGTTATGGATGACAAAATATGTAAATTTATATCATAGTATGTTAAATCAAAGTAAAATCTCAAAGAACCTCAAGCTCCTTATTAATTCTAAATTTAATCATTTTTATAAATACAAGGTTCAATATGTTAGCCAACTATTATATACAATCTCAAAGCTTATCACCTCATTCAGCGTGTACTTTCTAAACTCCCATGTCTGAATGCTTAATAGTTATATTCAAACAACTTACTCTCTGGCATTGTTAATTATTTCATTCATATTTAGTTTATAATAGAAACAAATTCTTGTTGCACAATATCTTGGTCTAGTTATTCCTATGAATGATTGGTGACTAGAGACACCAATGCTCATTGAATAGGCTTCATTATATCAAAATGTGTGAATATGATGTGTATATGTGTACGGTGAAAATAAAAACCCAATCATGGAGCAGTTGTCATAGCAACATGGCATTGTTTCCCAAAGAGCAAAGTAAATAAGCACTTTTCACATGAAACCTACAATTGTCTTGACACTGTGACATTTCCCCCTGAAGCAAACCCTTAAATCAATAAAAGTTTTCAGAGCCATAGAAGGGAGATTGATGATTTATGCACTTTAAGGTCTATTCTACACAAAAGCAGTTGGATGCTCCTAAACAGGACAATTCTATGGTCAGAAAAGACAAATAAATAACTAGTGCTTATTTTCATTTCCTAATACTGAAGAACAGCTTTCAATCAATGAGGTCACCATCACTCCTTCAGTCATGCTTTGATGATTCCATGTTTCTTTATATAGATATTTGGTCCTTGCTACCAAGCTGTCCATACAAATATTCTGAGATAATCTCTTGAATGTAATGTAACTTAAAACTAATGGAAGTCTTGCAATTCAAGACTAAGAGTTGCTGAATTTGCATAGAATCACAGATATTGTATGGGCTAGTAGATTTCACACTTCTTATTTTATTAAATTGATAATTGTTTGCCTGCATGCATGTATGTACCTAGCCTGTTACCCCAGAAGTCAGTGGTGGATCTCCAAAAACTGGGATGAAAGATGGTTATAAGCTGCCATATGGGTGCTGGAAAATGAACCTGGCAACAAGTGCTCTTAATTGCTAAACTGACACTTCAACACGAACTTAATCTCTAAAGGAATTGTGACTTTCTAGTTGCTATGCATATAAAGTAATGAGTCCATGAGGAGGTGTCAAATGCACTGTTATTACATACAATGCTTTGACTTTTCTCTTTATAGAAACCTGCCACTTAAAATAGCACATTTCATGGTCTAAGTTGATGAGGACGACTGACCAGGTCTCTTACTCAAGATGGCACCAGATCTTATTACAGATGGTTGTGAGCCACCATGTGGTTGCTGGGAATTGAATTTAAGACCACTGAAAGAGCTCTTAACTGCTGAACCATCTTTCATACCACTTCATGTTTTAAAGCAAAATAAGCCACTCTTCAGCAAGTTGTTTTCATAGCTATATTGTCAGAGCAATATAATACAAAATAGAGTGATAATTCCCTAAGGTATTTTATAGCTGCTCATCTTAGCAACATTTTTCCCTCAGCAAAGTACATTTGAAATCTATGGGTAGAGAATATGCAATTCATTGTTATACCATAGTTAATAACTGATATACTATAGTCATGATGATTTTGTGTTCTGTTTTGAAAATACTTGCTTAAGTGAAAATAGGATCTACTGAAAGGACAAACAAATATCAAGTTTTTCTCATTCTATACACCATGGCCATAATTTAATTTAACTTCCAGATTATTTCACTCCACTTTATCTCATTTGTGGTGGAAAAGAAGTTTTCCTTTCCTAACTTAGAATAATGATGATTCAAAATTTATTCTTCTATTTAAGCAGAAGATGAATGTTCATAATGTACTGAACACATAGGGATTCCACCATTTTCGTTTTCTTAAGAGAGAAGAGAGCATCAAAATCAGCTTGAACCTTTTATCTGAATTCTTTACACAAACACTGAACTTTGTTTTTTAGTTGAACCTGTTTAATGAAATTCAGGAGAAAACAAGAGCAAATAAATATATAAGTAAAATCCATGAATACAGAAGGAATAACTGACTGGGATCTTTGGAATCAATCATTAAGATATTTTATAAAAGAGTTACTTCCTTTCATTCATCAACAGGATGTTTTTCATAACTTCTTAAGATATATTGCTAAGAAAAATCTAAAAGAAAAAAAATTAAATTTAATACTGCTTGTTTCCTAAGAGAGGGACTTATATGTAGTCGTCCCTGGCCTGGTATGCACAGAGATCCACCTACTTAAGCCTCCTGAATAGCAAGATCAAATATTGGGCCATAATGCATGGCTCCATTGATTATTGTTGTTGTTGTTTTATTTGTTGAATAGTGATTGATGCATTTGCTGAATGAAACTGATGCAATAAGCTGCATTATAACCTGAAAGAAATGAGTTAAAGCAAAATTTTTTGATATCCCCATTTTTTTCTGATTCTACAGCATATAGCTCTATGACACCATTTGAATGCTAACATTTAATATCTTGCTATTTCATTCTTTTTCATCTGCAAAAAATATTTTTTCTTTATCATGTTAGAAAAACCTTTATTGTAGGATATTTGTACACTGTGTGAAAATGTATTGTTGTGATGGGTTTAATAAAGAGCTGAATGGCCAACAACTAGGCAAGAAGAGAATAGTGGGACATCCAGGCATAGAGGAACTCAGGGATAGAATCTGGCATGGCAAGGGACTCGGGAGACAAGGAGGAAGCTGGACATATAGAATGAATGAGATGGAAAAAGCCACTGGACGGAGTGTAGATTAATAGAAACAGGCTGATTTAAGTTGTAAGAGCTAGTTGACACTTAGATTACGCTAAAGGCAAAGATTTCATAATTAATAAGAAGTCTCCTTGTCATTATTTGGAGACTGCTAGCTGACAAGAAAGTCTGACTAGAAATCTTTGTTATTATGAGAAAGCAAGGAAGTTTGAAAGGTGTGTCATAACAAGAAGTAAAATGAAAATTAAATGAACATGCAAGCACATATAACAGGATGTGACAAATACTAGCTCTTCTTCCTTCAATGTCTCCTTTCCTCCTTTAGTTCCTCCCTCCCTCCTTCCTTCATATTCTCCTTCCTCCCTTTCTTCTTCTTTCTTTCATCTTTCTTTCTTTCTTTCTTTCTTTCTTTCTTTCTTTCTTTCTTTCTTCCTTCCTTCCTTCCTTCCTTCTTTTCTTCTTTCTTTCTTTCTTTCTTCCTTCCTTCCTTCCTTCCTTCCTTCCTTCCTTCCTTCCTTCCTTCATTCCTTTGTTCCTTCCTTCTGTCTTTAAGAAAGCTTTCTGACTTTACTACCTGGTCATGAGGGTACTGGGTGATAAAGAGACAAAAAACAAATAGACAAATTCACGTGTATAACACTAATTTCAAAAGAATGCTCTTAAGAAAATCCAGGATATGGGAGAAATAGTGATTTACGTAACCAAACAGATCTGATAAACTTGACTGAAGAACAAAACAATACAGTTTGCAGAAAAGGCAATGAAATGGTGAAATGTCAGCAAGAGGATTACACAGGAGGAGAGAAGAACACCTTTGATGAGAATGGGAAGCAAAAAAAAAAAGCTTTCTGCTAATTTCAGCAAAATAGTATATAACTTAGTAATTCAATCACCACAGTTAAGAAAATTTGAGAATTTTCTTCATTAAATCAAGGTCATTAGAAAGGCGGTATCACCATTGAACAGAATGAAAGGATCGAGCACTTCCAGTTAACAATGCACTGCGACTGTAAGTTTGAATAACAGCATTTGGTACCCTAAGTGGGGCATTGTTCTTGAGTTTGCACCTAGAGGAGGGAAGCAGTAAACGGGACTTTCCCACAGTTCCTTAGCTCTTTCTCCTAGTCCTCTGAGTTGTCTAGGTTCCTATCACTTTCCTCTGTTTGAACCCTATGTGATCACCCACTATATGCAGAGAAAGAATCATTGGTATATGCCTGGTGTTGCAAATTTTTAAATTGTCCCCCACTGACTTTCAAAACCGTATATAAATATTGGAGAGCAAATTATGGGAAGACTTTGTTATTGACATTTCTTTCTTAACTCCACTTCTGTCTACATCATCTTCAGCAAACTTCAATTTTGCTGGAGTATATTCATAAAGTAATAGATTCACCCATGTAACAAAAGACTGACACAACCCTTGGAAGAACTCCATACTATTTACAGCATGGAAGACTTAAGGATCTTCTCCAAAAGTTCTCCACAAATTTTGAAATATATTTTCAAATTAAGTAGCAGTAAATAAACCTCATCTTATTATGCATTCAGGAATGTTGCTACAGTCTTGCTTATTTGTTTTTAGTTTTGAATTATCACATGTTTTGCCATAACAGAAAATGTTCTGAGTACTTTTCCAATAATGCCAAAGCCACGTGGCTGCATTTCTTAGTTAAGCCTGACTTTCTAAGATTAGTATGAAAAAGTTCTATCATCTGAAAGTATATTTAAAGTAGAAAAAATAGAGTTTGTTACTTTGGTTCAATAGGAAATAATATATGATTATGACCAATAATTTTACAAAGAAAGGTTTTAGAGATTTTTCTAGGGAGATTCTAATTATGCTTAAAGTGTATTGTTTTTTCTAAAGAAATTATTTCCTTAGGCACATAACTTCTGAGACACAGGTGTGCTGTATTAAATAAACTCTGCACAGTTTTATTCAGGGAGGATGTCAGTATATTTTATGTATCTTTTCACATTTAATCTACTTGGTAGATTACTTATCTGTGCAGCCTCTCTGAGCTCATTAACTCAGAATATTAATACTCCTAAAACAATTAGTTAAGAGTAGTCAAAATGATAGATATAGAACTTTAGGTTTTATGTTTTATAGCTATGTCACATATATCTCTATGTAGGAAAATATCATTATGGAAGTTGAACCGGATAATGTTTCTGATTCTTTTTTGTGATGGTTAATCATGGTTGTCATCTTGACAAACCGGGATAGAGGAATACCCAAATGAAAAATTGTCTGCATCATATTTACTCGTGAGCATGTCTTGGGGTATGTTCTTGATTGACAACTTATGTTAGAATGCCCAGCTGACTGTGAGCGGTGCTAACCCTGGGTACAGGTGGTACTGTAAGAGCAAGAAAAACAAACCAATACACAGCACTGTAATGGTAATAGCAAAATGCTGCGGATCCCTGTCAGCTGCAGCGTCAGAAACGAGGCAGTTTCCTGAGCAGTGGCAGTGGGCAGTGGGTCCCAAGAGCAGAGAACAAGCTGCAGTTCCCTGAATGGGGCAGGCTGCAGGCCCCAGAGCAGCCTGTCCCAGGCAGGGATGGAGCATGAGACCGCCCTGCAGGTCTCTGAAGGCTGCTAGTCCAGGTGGCGGCAGTGGACAAGAGATAGATGGATAGGAACGTCATGCAGAGTGAGCTTAGATATTTATTTAGTGGGTTATGGAGGGAAAAGGCCAGAAGAGCAGAGAGATGGAAGAGAGATGGAGACACACACACACACACACACACACACACACACANAGAGAGAGAGAGAGAGAGAGAGAGAGAGAGAGAGAGAGAGAGAGAGAGAGACTCAGGCTGCAAGCAGGAAAGAAAATCTACCTGCCTCAGCAGACAGGGGAGTGAGTGGCATGTCTTGTCTCTTAAAGAGACAGAACAGATCATTATATAAAAAGGCTGGAGGTTAGGCACCACAGGTTAAAGGAATTGGGGCGGCAGATTCTCAAGACTGCTTCCTGTTTATTTGTGGGCGTTGTCTTTGGGGGGAACCTGAGAAGGCTGGGTGCTGTTGACTTTTACCATTACAAACAGCCTCTATGGTCTCTGCCTCTGTTCACACCTCCATGCCTCCATGTTCTCCCTTGGCTCCATGAGTGATTGACTGTAATATATATGTCAGGTAAATCATTTTTTTCCAAAGGTGCTTTTGATTATGATGTTCAGAACAGCAACAGAAAGCACATAGAAAAGTTCTTGCACACGTGCACATACACGCACACACACACAACCACATACACATACAATTGACTTTGTGTTAGAGAATAAAATAGCTTGCTGTCTGCCATTGTCCCTCATTATATAGGTTTCTGCATTTTCTCATGCACATCTGTCAGCTGTTGCCTCCCTTGTTCCTAAATATCAGTATTCCATACTTTGAGAAGACTCATAATAAGGAAATATCAACCTTAAAAAATAACTCACAGTTTTGGTTGCCATCAACATTTTTCCATTCTTTCCTTAAGTTTTTTTTTTTTTTTCTCTCCCTTGACTCTGTAGCTCTAAGGCTCGTGGACACTTGATTACACAAGAAAGGTACACATCCTTGGATTTCCAACATGTGATTTTTAAGTTTATATGTGAAAGACTCCCTGAGTGGGGAGACTCTCAGTCTTGGGATAACACAACTCCTCAGAAACTCATTAGAGACTGTCCTTGCTCCAATCATAGGAGGTTTATTGAGAGGAACCAGTGCACTGCGGCAGAGACTCATCCCATGCAGGGGTAGAGGAGATCGACCCTGAGTAGCTGGGAGAAGGATATTTAGGGGAAGAAGCCAAAACCCAAAGGAGGTAGGGAAGGCGTCATTGGAAAATTCGGAATATCAGTGATAATCACAAGGGGTTAATTACCTGTTTCTCAAGATTATTCTCAGGATTATAATCTAAATTTATGGTCAGCTCGTTCCTGGAACAGAGTCACTTAACTGGCTAACCTAGGTTTTTGGCTGCTCTCTACCTCCTAGATTTTTGGCTCTACTCTTCCTGCTAAGGGGTCTGGATTTATCCTGGTCTTTCATCTACATTGAATGTCCTTTATTGATTCTCTTTCTTAGCTGGAAAGTACATTTTAACGTTGTTTTTAATTAATAATTTTCAAATTGGCTTTTGAGTTTAAGACTTTGAGTAGAAACACTACAATTACAGCATTTCCTATGTAGTGGCATGTTACTTCTTATGTCATGCTTTAATGTGAGACCCAGCAATGACAAGCTCAACAGAGGCCTGGGTCTCATTAGTTTCCTTAAGGCAATACCTGTTTGCAAGAAAGACCATAAATTGAGTCTACCCAGGAACCACCCAGAAACAGACCATCGAGAGGAAATTCCTAATGTTCCAACCATTGTAGACAGGATCACCTGCCCGCACACATCCATTGTTTTTCACCAGAAAACCTAGGCAACAGTCAGCCAATCAGGATTGAACCTGTCACCCCAAGCGATGCTAATGTAACTTTTCTGGGTTTTGCCTTTAGATAATGCCCTATAGAGGGGCAGGGTACCTCCTTGTCCTGCTGCACTGATGAGGTACCTGCTCCCTTGTGCCCATACATGATAATAAACCTTGCTTTTGCATTTTGGTGAACCTGTCACCCTGGTGGTCTTTTGAGGTCCCCATGGACTGAGCAGAATAATGGCTTGCCATTTCCCACCAAACAATGCTATTTCTTTCAGAGGAAAACTATTAAATATTTCCCAGCTACTGGACCACATCACTACAACAGAATTTCATGTAATAATTTCATGTTTAAGACTGTATGGACTAAAACTGATTTCTTTTTTTAAAAAACATTGATAGACTTATAATATACATACACAATAAAATACAAAAAGTCAAACTATTGGCCCATAAGCTGAATTCTATACTGTAAGATTGTTGGACTTAATTTATTAACTATTTCAAACCTCCAATGTAACTTACAGCTTGACTTTACAAGTTTTGTTTTTCAGAAGAGTGGCTATCTCATATTATAAAAATATTTTAAAATATGATAAAATATGTTATTACTATTTTTTTATTTCATTCTTTGTTTTCTAGTGTTATCTCAAACATTTAAACTACTAGTAGAAGATAGCAAATATGTATACAATGTCATTAACTGAGGGTTTTCTTGTGTTAAATAGTGTTCTATTTTACTAGTTTAGCCAAATTAATCTTCACAGAAGTCTAAAGATAGAAATTATCACTATTTTTAATAGAATATCAAACTGTATTCAAAAATACTTAGCACAATTCACAAATTTATTGCTTCCAGTTTTTGTGTTCTTTTGAAGAGATTTTTAGTGTATCTTTCCCTCTACTATTAAAAATTATTTCTATGTTTTTGTTGGTCATGCTAGTTTATTAATATTACCTGTGGAAAAAAAGAAAATAAACATGACTGTAACAAGGGATATACATATATAATGGGGTTTTGATTGCTGATCCTTTTGCTTGTCTGAAAGCACTTTAACCTCTGAGCCATAACTCTAGATGCTAACATTTTTATTTGAATTTAATAAATCCAATAAGAAAATCCTCCTGACTAACATAGAGCAGTTATATAAATTATCAGTTTATAGTTTAGAAAGGCTTTTATTCTATTAATCATGTTAGGGTGCTTAAAATTTGTTTGCCTTTGAGCACCCATCTTTTAAACATTTATTGAACATATCAGTCATTGAACAAGGCCGTCATGTAGCTGTGAATAGTGCATGGAGCTTTTGAACCCAGATTTCTAAAATTGTTCACTAACATTTGCATTTCAGCTTTAACTAACATTTTCCTGAAGGTCAGGAATATAATGTAATACCCTTTGCCATAATATATTGAAAATAAAATTTATATTATGCACATACTTAATACTATATCTAGTGATGAGGTGCCAATCTCAAGTAAGACTAAATATTAATAATTCCTGATCTAGAGAGAAAAATCATAGAAGCAAACAATTCTGTTATGCAAACAGCAACAATTTATTGTGTGGTTAGAAAATAACAATGTCTAAAAATAAATGTTTGTAGCAGATTATCTCTTGCATATAAGTGGATCAACAATTCCTTCTATATTCTTGCTAAGCTTATCCACATATTTAAGATACCTTCATCTGTTTAATTTTGTTTTCTTTCAATAGCCATATTGTTGTTTAAAAAACATACATACATATCAGAGATTCATTTAATAGATTGTTCTTAGTCTTAATAATAGTCCAAAAGCTTTCTGATAGGGAAGTAAATCACGGTTCTAGAGAAAAGTGAAACAGTGAAATAGCATATATTAGACTCAAAAATCTTGACAATTTCATATTGACACCATTTTTAGCCACTCTTACTCAGTGCATATCTACCAGATAGTTCTCATTTATGAGTGCTTACATCAAGCATTATAAACAAAATTTTGAATAAGAAATCTCATTTAATCTCTTGAAGAAGTCTGCTGGGGAAAGATTTTAGTGAAAAAATTACACACATGGAATTAAATTCTCAATTATGACAAGTGATCTGAAGAAAAGGAATGCAATAGAAGACATTGACTTAGTAAAAAAAGAATGATTAATGATTTCCCTCAGGGGGGAGATTTTGGTTCTGAAGAATTGTGAGAGAGACTGCTACATACCATACCACAGCAAATGAATAAAGCAAAAGCTTATTGAAATAGTTGGCAGATTCCTAAATTGAATATGACAATAAAACCCATGGCCCTAATTTAAGTGACCATTACCACTATGATCAAAATCTTAGTTTCTTTGCCAAATTTATTGTCACTGTAGTAAACACTCAAGATAAAACCAACTTCTTATTAGCAAAATTATATTTGAAATCACATCTTTGGAGGTACCAATTAATGGATGTTTGGCCCATTTGCTTCTGGGATAGAGCAAGTGATCACATTTAGAATCCTGGAAGAAGAACAAAAGTCTCCACCTTATAACAAGTGAGCAAAAGAAAAAAAAGTTCTGTGGTCACACAATTCCCTTCAAAGGCATATCTTTATGCTTCCTTTGAGGCCTTATCTCCTCAAAGAATTGTCTTCTTTCATCACACAAATCTAATGAGCCATTGTTTTGGGGGACATTTATAACCTAAACTTATTTTCTTTGTCATAATGCACAGCATATTACTCTGGATAGAAACAATTCACCTGAGGAGGAAGCTTGGCAATTAAGGAATTAAACCAAGCTTACAAGGTTCAGGAATACACACACACACACACACACACACACACACACATATGTATATGAGTGTGGGAGGGTCGACCTGTATTTCTGTGCTTTGATTGGTTAAATAAAGAGCTGCCTGGCTTATAGACAGTTCAGCCCTTAGGTGGGCGGAGTAGACAGAATGGAAGTTCTGGGAGGAGAAGAAAGGAAGTGGGCCAGAGGCCACGAGCCACCATCGCAGATTAGACCTTTCTGGTACGTCACCACGTGGTGACTTACAGACTTTTATAATGGGTTGATTTATGAGGTGAGGACTAGCCGGGAAAAGGCTAGTGATAATAAGCCAGGCAGAGTTTAAATGAATACCTTCCTCACATGGTTATTTCGGGTGCAGGCTGCTAGCCAGCCACTGAGCGGGCCAGTGGCTGGGGGCTTGGAAGCTGGGTGCGGGGAACAAACAACACACACCTCTCCACCTCAATACAACATATGAGTGTGTGTGTATACATACATATACATATATATATATATATATATATATATATACAGAAAATTTCTGAAATTTATAAAATTTATATTGTTCTTCTCTTAAGGTTGCATAAACAGTAACAATGGCTAAAAGGAGGGCACTAGACCACAGCTGTCCACAGGCCATCTAGGGAATTCTGAAGGAGGGAATTAATGGAGACATCCTACATAGAACTATGTATTCCAGGAACTTTCTCCTTATAATGTCTGGCTGTGGGTTTCTATATCTGTTCCTGACTGCTGACAAGAAGGCTTCTCTGATGAAAATTAAATAAGCCATTGATCTAGGAGTATAGCAAAATATCATTAGGAGTCATTTTAATGATACTGTTTTTTTCCTTGGCTCAGTAATGCTTGGCTATATCCTAGGTTACTGTGCTATCTAGTCTCTGGTTCTTGGTCACCCATGCAGTGTTGAATATGGGTCCTATTTTATGGAGTTTCATCTCAGGTCAGACCAGACAGTGGTTGGTTACTCTCACAAGTTCTGTGCCATGATTGTCCAAACATATCTTACAAGCAAGAGAGACTGTTAGTGGAGGCTGCTCGTTTGTTCCTGGCTGCCGAGACCTGAAATAATCACACAGAAACTGTATTATTTGCATATACTGTTTGGCCAATAGCTTAAGCATATTTTCCGCTAGCTCTAATATCTTAAATTAACCCTTTTTTATTATTTTATATTTTACCGTGAGGCTTGTTGTTTACTGACAAAATTCCAGATGTATGTCTCCTGTGGCAGTTACATGGAGTCTTATTGACTCCACCTACTTTCTCTCTCCATATCTACCTGTTAGATTTCCCGCTTGCCTTATTCTGTGCTGCAATAGGCCCAAAGCAGATTCTTTATTAACCAATGGTATTCACTGCATACAGAGGAGGAAACCCACACCAACAGATTGTAGGTCAGATGTTTCTGTGACTGGGTTGGTGTTTATGCTTCTCTTTTGGTGGCCTACAGAGTACCTTACTGGATCAAAGACACAGGCCCCAGTTGAACTTGTCTATGTTTAGTGATTTGTGTGGGTGTTGCCCTTGGCAATGGGGCTTCACTCTCACTGGCTGAAATGCCCATTGTCTTAGCAACAGCCTGGTTTGTTTGGGGATTTCCATGAGATCCTTTTGGCCTGCAACTCAATTGAATGCAATGAAGTCCAGGTATTGGAAGCCTTATTTGGTGAAAAGAGATGCTCAGTTGGGAATCTATCTCTCCCATCATTAAAATACTTCATTTGAATCACCTTCATATGTTTTATGGAGTTTCTATTGCACTAGGTTTCCATATCATCCCGCAAATATCCTTTAATTAAGCTATCTTTCTTCAAATTCCTTCCTTCAACATTATATCTCCCCCACACTCTCATTTCCCTTTCTTTCCTTCCTTAGCCCACCATAAAACCTATTCTCCTTCCCCTTCCAAGAAAGATCCATGTGTTTCCTTAATCCTTTCCTCTAAATCTAACTCTCTGGGTCTACAGATGGCATATTGGTTATTTATTTAATGGCTATTATTTACATATAAGTGATTACATATCACATTTATCTTTCAAAGTCACTTCAGTCAGTACAACTTTTCTAGTTTCATCCATTTTGCCTGCAAATTTCATGATGTCATAGTTTAAAATAGCTCAGTAATATACCCTTTTTAAAATATACTACATTATCTTTATCAGGTTCTTGATTGGAGTATATCTAATTATTTCCAGATGCTGGTAATTGTGATTAGAACCAAAATAAACATGGTTGAGAAAGTATCCTTGTGGTGAGATGAAGAGTCTGTTGGTTATATGCCCAAGGGTGGTATACCTGAATCATTAGGTCGATTGATTCCCAACTTTCTGTGGAACCAGCATATTGATTTCCATAGTGATTGTACAAGTTTGTACTCCAATCAACAAAAGAAAATATTCCTTGCATCATATCCATGTCAGCATGTTTTGTGTTTGGGCCATTCTGACAGATGTAAAATGGCATTTCAAAGTAGTTTTGATTTGCATTTAACCTGATGGCTGAAGATGTTGAACATTTCTTTAGTGTTGCTCAGCCAGTTGAAATTTCTCTATTATTCCAGGATTCTCTGTTTAGAAATGTACCCCAATTTTAGGTTAGATTATTTGTTTTTTATATCTGGTTATTTTAATTCCTTATATATTTTGGTTATTAGTCATCTATCAAATATGGAGTTGATAAAAAAAATCCTTTCTGTAAGCTGTCCTTTTGTCTGATTGATGATGTCCTTCACCATACAC
This sequence comes from Dicrostonyx torquatus, assembly GCA_028555095.1. NCBI lineage: Eukaryota > Metazoa > Chordata > Mammalia > Rodentia > Cricetidae > Dicrostonyx > Dicrostonyx torquatus. The sequence continues at coordinate 847,505 of JAQHUG010000086.1, forward strand.
AAGTTTTTCAGTTTTATGATGTTCCCTGTATTGCCTGTTGATCTTAGTGCCTGCAATACTTGTGTTCTCTTCAGGAAGACTGCTCCTGTGCCAGTTTTGTTTTCTACCTGGCACAGTGTATCTGGTTTTATGTTGAGGTTTCTGATTCACTTGGACACGGTTAGGTGCAGGATAATAACTTTGGTCTATTTCCATTATAGTACCTGCAGATATCCAGCTTGACCTGCACCATTCTTGAAGGTGCTGTTTTTTTTTATTGTGTTTCTTTTCAGCTTCTTTATCAAATCTCAGGTCACCCACCATAGGAGTATGGATTTTATTCTATTGGTCAATGTATTTATTTTACTGGTGTAATTGTTTTTACATATAAAGTTGAGAATTGTCCTTTCAAGCTGTGTAAAAGATTGTATCTAAATTTTTATGGGGATTTTATTGGGTAGATGGCCATTTTTAATATGTTAATTGTATTCACCCATGAAGATGGAAGTTCTTTCCATTTTCTTTTACCTTCTTCAATCTCTTTCTTTAAAGACTTAAAGTTTTCATTATATAATCTTTCACTTTCTGGTTGGTGTTATAACAAGATATATTTTATTATTTAATACTTTTCTGAGATGTGTTATTTCCATGATTTCTTTATCATTCAGTTGTCATTAGTATAATGATTTTTGAGATTAATCTTCTAACTACCTTGTTGAAAATATTTATTAGTTGTAGGAGCTCCCCAGTGTACTTTACAGTCACATATGTATACTATCAGATCATTAGCACTTCAAGATCGTTTGACTTTTCTTTTCCACTTTGTATCCCCTTGATCTCTTTCAGTGGTCCTATTGCTCATAGATGTAAAGTTCTACATTAAATGGTTTGTTTCTTAGTTAATGAACTTCATTTGTGTTTTTAGATTTAATTTGATGTTGGCTTTAGGCTTGTTGTAAACTGTGTTCCTTCTGTTTGTCTTCTCTTGCTGACTTCTCCAGATCTTTAACCATGAATGAGGGTTGGATGTGTCAAAGGCCCTTTCTGCATAGAAAGATGTGATCACGTGGTTATTTTTTCTTTCAGTTTGTTTATATGATGGACTATATTTATTGATTTATTCTATATTTAAGATTCTTGCATTTCTTGGATGAACCCAGAATGATCATGTGGGATTATCTTTGTGGATTCAGAATGAAAGAACTTTATTGAGTATTTTCGCATCTATATTTATAGGGAAAACTGGTATTCTTTTTCTTTGGTGAGTTTTTATGTTGGTTGGGTATAAGGTAACTGTGGCCTCATGAAATTAATTGAGCAATATTTGGTTTGTTCGTATTTTGTTGAATAATTTGAGGAGTATTAGTATTACTCTTTTTTGAAAGTCTTGTAGAATTCTGTTTTATAAACATCTAGTTCTGGGTTTTTTGGGTGGGAGACTTTTAGTGTCCTCTGCTATTTCCCTGGGTGTTTTTTATCTTTTCAAATTACTTATCCAATGCTAATTTCACTTTGGGATGTGATAACATATTGACAAATTAATTTATTTATTTTTAGGTTTTTCAATTTGATGGAGTAGAGTTATTGATGTCCTTACAATATTCTGGATTTCCCTGGTGTCCATTATGTCTCCTCTTGTTTATGAATTTGTCAATTTGAATTTCATCACTTCTTTTTAGTCAATATGGATAACCCTTGTCTACTTCATTTATTTTCTTAAAGAACCCACTCTTTTTTTCATTGGTTCAGTGTATTGTTCTCTTTTATTATTTTACCCCTGAGTTTGATTATTTCTTCATATACTTTATGGACTTTTATTAAGCTCTACATTTTTTCTGCTCCCCTCCCTATCCCTCCCCTCCCCTATAACCCTCTCCCAAGGTTCTCATGCTCTCAATATGATCAGGAGACCTTGTCTTTTTCTACTTCCCATGTAGATTAGATCTATGAATGTCTCTCTTAAGATCCTCCAATGTTGTCTAAGTTCTCTCAGATTGTGATTTGTGGGCTGATTTTCTTTGCTTTATGTTTAAAGTCCACTTATGAGTGAGTACATGTGATAATTGTATTTCTGGGTCTGGGTTACCTCATTCAAAATAATATTTTCTTCTATCTCCATCCAGTTTCCTGCAAAATTCAAGCTGTCATTATTTTTTTCTGCTATGTAGTACTCCATTGTGTAAATGTACCACATTTTCCATATACATTCTTTAGTTGAGGGGCATTTAGGTTGTATTCAGGTTCTGGCTATGACAAACAATGCAGCTATGAACATAGTTGAATACATGTCCTTGTGGCAAAATTGAGCATTCTTTGAATGTATATGCAAAAGTGGTATTGCTGGTTTTTTGAGGAAGACTGTTTTCTAATTTTCTGAGAAATCACCACACTGATATGCAATGGAACTGTACAAGCTTGCATTCCTACCAGCAATGCAGGAGTGTTTCCTTTACTCCACAACCTCTCCAGCATAAATTGTCATCATGGTTTTTAATCCTGGCCATTCTAACTTGTGTAAGATGGAATCTTGGAGTTGTTTTAATTTGTATTTCTCTGATGACTAAAGGTATTGAGCATTTCCTTAAGTGTCTTTCAGTCCTTTAGATACCTCTGTTGAGCGTTTTTTGTTTAGGTTTGTACTCCATTTTTTCATTGGATTATATGCTCTTTTGATAACCAATTTTTTGAGTTCTTTGTGTATCTCTGTCTGATGTGGGGTTAATGAAGATCTTTTCCCATTCTGTAGACTTTCATTTTATCTTATAGACCATGTCCTTTGCTTTATATAAGTTTCTCTTTTTCAGTAGGTCCCATTTATTAATTGTTTCTCTCTGTGTCTGTGTTACTGAGGTTATATTTACGAAGTGGTCTCCTATGCCAATGTGTTCAAGTGTACTTCCCACTTTCTCTCATTTGAGGTCCAGTGTGACTGGCTTTACGCTGAGGTCTTTGATCCATTTGGACTTGAGTGTCAGTACTGAAAACAACCAATGTTGGCATAAACACAAACCGGAGAATCAATGGATCCAAATGGAAGACCTGGATATTAATCCTCACACCTTCAAACATCTAATTTTTGACAAAGAAGCAAAATAAATCAAATACAGAAAAGCATATTTAATCAATGGTACTGGCATAACTGGATATCAACATGTAGAATAATGAAAATAGATCCATATCTATCATCATGTACAAAAGTCAAGTCCAAATGGATTATTTTTTCCTACTTACTCTTCTTGGGAATGATTACTATTTTGTTTGTTTGTTCTAGAGCTTGCAGGCATGCTGTTAAGTGGGTGATGTGAGATCTCTATAGTTTTCTGTTTTCAAAGGTGCTTAGTACTATGAACTTGTCTCTTAGAACTGGCTTCATTGTGTTCCAAAAGATTTAATATGCTGTGTATTCATTTTAATTGAACTTTTAATTTCTATTAAATTTGTCCTATTTTTCATTCAGTAGAGAGTTTTCAATTTTCATGAGTTTGTAAGTTTTTTTGTTGTTTCTCTTTGTGAGAGCCAGCTTTTTATTTGTTTGTTTTTACATCCAAAACAAAGTTATCCCTCGTCCCCTCCTCTAAATCTTTTTCGCTATATCTTCTTTACCCCTCCCAAAGTCCTCCATGTTTCTCTTCAGAAACAAGTCAGCCTTACATGAATATCAGGCAGTCTTGGTATATCAAGTTTCAGTCTAGGCTCCCCTCTTATGTTAAGACTGGATAAGGGAATTCAATAAGAGGAGTGGGTCCTAAAAGCAGTTGTCTGAGACAGTCCCTGCTTTCACTGCCAGGAGTCCAACAAGAATATCACATTGTACATCTATAACACATATGCAGAGGGCCTAGGTTAGTCCCTTTCAGGCTCCCTGTCAGTTCAGTTTCTGTGAGTCCCCTTGAGGGCAGGTTACTTGTTTCTCTGGGTTTTCCTGTGGTGCTATTATACCCACTTGTCCCTACAATCCCTCCTCCCTCTCTTCCCAAGGATTCTCTGAGTTTAATGTTAGGCTGTGTGTATCTGTACTTGTATTCATCAGTTTCTCAGTGAAGATTCTCTCATGAATGTTGAGCTGGGTCCCAATCTATGAGAAAACATCATAATATCAGAATATCATTAGGAATCATTTCATTGACATTTTTTGCCTTTTTTCCCCATTCATGTTGATAGCCAGCATTAATCTGTCATTGTCTCATAGGATGCAACAGTTATTTCAATTTTCTTTTATCTTTTGAGAATTGCTTTGTGACCACTTACATGGTCAATTTTGAAGAAAGTTCTGTGAGGTTCACATAAGAATGTATTTTTTTGTGTGTTAGGGTGAAATGTTCTGTAAATATCTGTCAACTAAACTTGGTTTACATCATAAGTTAGCTCCAGCAGTTCTGCATTTAGATTTTAACTGGATGATATGTTTACTGGGGGGAGTTGGCTTTTGAAGTCCTCTCTTATCCATTTTGGATTTAAGCCAAAGTGGTATTTTTTGTTTTTACAAACTTTGGTGACTATGTTTTGGGGCATAGATATTAAGAATTGAAATCCCATCAAAGTGGGCTTTTCCTTTGATGATATGCTGTGTGCTCTCTCTCCTTTGATTAGTTTTAGTTTATACCTATTTTGTTAGATATTAAATGGCTATACCACCTTGCTTCTTAGGTCCATTTGCTTGTAATATCTTACCTCAAACTTATACTCCAAAGTAATGTCCATACTTCATGTCCAGTGGATTTGGTTTGACATTGTTGTCCTGTCTGGTGTGAATATATTTTCACCTATAATTAAGGAAAAATCAAACAGCACACAAGCTTTCTCAGATATCTTGTTTATGCACTACATCTTGCATTAAAAGAAGTAGATATATGCAGATTGAATAGCACAGAAAAAAGAAATGCTTCTATATTTTAGACTGTCAAGAGAATATAAGGGCAAATATACAAGTCCTTTTAGGGGATAAAGTAGATGCTGAATAATTATTCTCAGTCTTCTCGCTTAAAAGGAAATGAGCAAGTGTCACATTGGTTTTATTTAAAGAAGATAACAGCATGCCAAGGCACACAAAAACAATTCTCAGAAGTCATCTAAAATATGTGTCCGGAACGCAAATCATTTTATTGCCACTGAGCTATTCTTTTCTTCCTCTTGCCTACATTATTCATTAATAGCCCAAGAGCTTCAGAATCACTGAACTCAAAAATGATAGTACCATCTATGGCATTACTACATCTAATCAGTGGTCAAGTCCTACTGATTTTTCCTCAGTAATAGCATTTCCCTTCCACCGCTGCTGCTGTAACTCAAGTCTGCAATACATTGCAACTGGAATATTGTAATAGGCTCCTAAGAGGTATTCCAGAGCTCAGACTCTTACTCCTGCCATCCATTTCCCTAGTTATAACTCGTGTTTTCTCCTTAAAGCACATCTCTATTCATGAGACTTCTCTTTACAGATTCACTTGGTAGGCAATAGGGAATTGTTAAAAGTTTTAAAACTCATTAGCATACAATTCACAGTTTCTCTCAAGAATGATTTTCAACAACTTGTATTATTGTTTTATCTCAGTGACAGAGTTATTTCTCTGAGGATTTTATCAAACAGATATTTACTGAGCATCTACTTTAGGCTAAGAATTGAAGATAGAAAAATGGAAATGATAGATCTCTTTCAATAACCTGAAAACTCTTAAAGGCTATTCTGTATTTTGGTACTTAGCAAACTATGATGTCATATGGATGGAGAACAGTAAGGACAGTTATACTTCAACATGTGTCTTATTACATTTCTTCTTATGGCTTCCTGATCATGAATATATTTAAAATTGGTTCAATTCTTTAAGATCTGTTCAGATGTAAGGATAATGGCTCATTATTAGATTACAATATTATTATCTATATTAAAACTTGTCTATTTTCTGTGTCATCTCTGCATGTGCATGTTTTTAAACTGCTATTGATAAGTTTCTATGTGGTTTTGTTCCTCAGCAGTATTCTATTGATGCTTCCTATTGCAAACTGTGAGATATCCTCCAGCAGCTCATGTGTTTGGGTGCATGATCAACCACTGGTGGTGCTGCACTGGAAGGCTGTGAAACCTTTTGGATGTTGCACACTGCTAGCAGGTGTAGGTCACTAAGGGTTTTTGCTGTCTCTACTACTTGGCTGAATTCTTTGTGCATCCATGAACAACGCAATATGACTAAGCCAAGTCACAGCTCTTATCACCACATATGGGGCTGCTTTGTCTACCATGATTACCCTTTCAGGAAAATGAGACAAAATCAACTTCTCCCCTCCTAGGTTGATTATTACCAACAGTATTTTACCACAGTGACAAAGAAAGTATCTAATTTGGGACCATCATGAATTTTAGTACTCTTTATTTAATGCAAATGTAACAATTTATAGGTATATCTATATATATTTTGCAAACAAAGAGACTTTATTCTCTCTCTGGCTTTGGCTTTTCTGGGAGAACATACTCTTAACTGACTTAATAATTTAACATAAATGATGTTCTGTTTGTAGTTAGAAAAATTTGTTTCTTGGTCCCTAGATCAGTTTAAAAATAAAGATGTCAATGTACAGTCCCATGTTCATGGTAGTGTTAGATTCCACAGCAAAACTACAAACTCAAATGTCTATGAAAGGATTAATACCAAGAAATACTGGCCAGTCTTTTGCAAGAAGCCTCATAATTTAAGGAGACAGGGGCAAACCTTGTAGACACAGCTAAGAGAAACAAGGCAGGTATATTAAGAGAAATATCACAAGATCTACATATGTAGCATCTAAAAGGCAAAATTCATATAAACAGAGCAAAGTATCTGTAATCAGAGGCTATAAGGGAAAGAAGAACTGAAGTGAAGCTGACCTTCATCTCAAATTTTATTAAGACAGGAAGAATAAAGATCAATAGATTAACTCTATAAGGTGACCAGAGTTAATTCTGGTGTATTATATACTAGAAAATATATTAAAGAGAAAAATTAAAGTGCATTTATAACAAATAAGATACATGTAATGCTTGTAGTGAATGAATGTAATTTGATATATCAATTATGTTAATCTGTAAATATATATATATTTTTCAAAACAGTTACGTACATAACAAATTTGGGCATATTATTTTAAAATAAGGTTATCTTAATTCAGCCTGTCATTTATATCACTATGTAGTTTAGGGTTTCTTTGTGTATCTCTGGCTGTCTTGGAACTCACTATTTAGACCAGGCTGGCCTCAAATTCACAAGATCCATCGCAGTCTGCCTCCCGAGTGCTGGGATTAAAAGATAAGTTCCATGACCATGCAAACCAAGTCAACATTAATTCTTAATCATCACACCCCTACCTCTCATTTCCTGTGTTATCAGGTGTATGCTAGCACTCTCAGATCAATACACACAATTTTGATTCATAAAGGAAATTCTTTTGAAAAGTATTTAACAATTATCTCCTATTTAGTATATTTTAAGTATGTTTTTATTTACTGTGTGTGAGTGCATATGCATTTGTGTGTGTGTTTGTATGTGTGTGTGTGTGTGTTCAAGTATGTGCTTGTACCACAGAGCACATGTTGAGTTTAGAGGACAGTGCACCCAAGTCAGTTTTCTCTATCTACCTTGTGTGTCCTTGAGCTCAGTCATTAGCCTCGACAGCAAGCAATTTTGAGAGCTATTGTTGATAGATTTTATTGTCTTCCCTTCACCTAACCAGAAAGCAGAATTTACTGGTATGACCATTTTCTCTACTTCACAATCAGAATAGTGCCTCTCTGAATTTTTCCTCTTTCATAATTACCATCTTCATGTCCATAGATGCCTGTTTCCCTTTGTCAAAAGTATTGGCATTTTACAGTCTAAACACTATGAATTTTCTTCCTCACTTGAAAATTATTTATTGTTTGAAATATCTGACTGCTTTTGTTTCATTATTATATTTTTAATTTTTAAACCTGAATATACAGTATTAGATATCATTATGACTTTTCAAAGACTATTTGATTTTTGTTGATTCTATTCCCATATTACTCTTCCTGTCTCTCTACTTTCTTTTGTAAACTTCTAGAGGCACCTAATGTTCTCTTTTCACTTACCTGTTCAGGATTCCTGTTGTTTCTATTCCAATATTGTTTCCCTCTGATGTTTTGTTTCTGTGAACATTTTTTTTAGTTTAACCTATTAAAATTCTAGTTATGTATATATGACAAGGTAAAACAAATATCAACATAATGTATACTATATATTTATTGATTTCTAATTTTATCCAGTCAACATGGATAATGATATGAGTAAGATTTCAAAATAATTTTTAAAAATGATAAAAATATGGCAGTAAGCAAGTATTTTACTTATAGTCACATCTTTAAAAATTTTAGAAGTTTTGAAAATTTTGATTTGAGGTTATAACTAGATTTTTGTGTCATAACTTAATGTTTTTTAAAAAGCAGTTTCCTGGCTCAAAATAGCCAGTAGCCAGGCAGAAAGTATAGGTTGCACAACCAGAATTGGAGAATTCTGGAAAGAGAAAAAGCAGAGATATAATCACAAGCCAGATGCAGAGGAAGCAAGTTGAGAATGCCTTACCAAGAAAAAGCACCAAGCCACATAACTAACTAAACACAGACAAGAATTATGGGGCAATTTAAGTTAATAATAAGCCTGAGCTAATAGACCAAACAGTTTATAATTAATATAAGCCTCTGTGTGTTTCTTTGGGACTGAACCTAAAGAAAACTGCCTGCAAGACCAGGCAGGATAGAGACTTCATTCAACAAGAAGTTACTTTTCTACTTATAAGATATAACTTGAAGGACCGAATTAAATTCCATCCCTCCCTTGGTCTCTCCTTTGAACTCTCTCTCTCTCTCTCTCTCTCTCTCTCTCTCTCTCTCTCTCTCTCTTTTTCTTTGTCTTCATGCCTGCCTGCCTGTCTGTCTTTCTGAAGTCTGCCTTTCTTATGCTAAGCAAATGACCTACTATCTGATTATGCATTATTCTGTAGCTCACAGTGGCCTGACACTCAGCGTATAGTCCAGGCTCCCTTGTCTGGAGCCTATGACAACCCTCTTATTCTAAGCTCACAAGTGAATAGGATCAGAGGTCTTTTCTACCAGGCCTATTTCTTGTCTTCTTGAAAGCTGACTCTATTAAGTAATATAACCATCTTCTCCTAAAATCTCACTGCCTTATTTATTTATATATGTGCTGTAGTGCAAACTCATGGCACTATGCACAGTGGAAAAATAGTGCAGCACTGAGGTGTATTTATAGATGATACTTACCTTTTGTAATGAGAGAGAGGGAGGGCTGGAGGGACAAAGGGAAGGGAAGAGGGAAGGAAGGAGAGAGGGGGATTCTATCTGTTTTTAAATCCAGAGTCTGACTAGTACAGACTGGCCTTGAACTCTTCATCTTTTAGGATGACATTAAACACCTCATCTCCATGCTTACACACTCTGAGTGCTGGATTCCAGGTGTCTACCACGATTCCCACCTCCTGCATACTGGTGCTGAATACTGAACTCAAAGCCTCATAAATTCTGGTTGATCACTTTGCCAATGGAGATGTATCTCCAGAATACATTCTGCAACTCATTAAGTACTATGACCCGAAATAACAAGTGAGCTCTAGGCTGTTGCATAAAATTTTATCTTTACAGTGAATCTCATTATTAAATATTTTAAGAAGTTCAAAAATAATGAAAACATTTTATTAAGTATGAAGTGTTTCCCTTTAACAGGGAAATAGTACTATTAGCAAGGAGCTGAAGCATAAACACAATGAGGGAGGAATGAGGACACACCGAGTTTCAGATTCTTGGGAGAGTTTGCATGAAAGCACAGGTCTGTGGCATTTACGGACCTGACCTTCAGAGGATACTATAGTCAATCAAGGTTCTGAATCATGGTAGCACTTACTTCTTCCAATAGACGTTCTGATCACTTCTTTGTGTACAAATTTTTTCTCTGTGTTGCTGATAGAACTGAATAATTCATATGATATTAATGAACACAAACAAACAAGTAGCTTATAGAAAACACATAGTGTAAATATACTCATTCATATATATATATATATATATATATATATATATATATATATATATATATATCCAAGAAATACAAACTAAATGATCATATTCTCATCTAAGTAGCCAAATTGAAAGAGAAGAAAAGCATTGATTAAATATGACATGGAATCATAAGGCTTACATATTGATGGCTTGAATATAAACATAGTATAGTAGTTTCAGAAAATTGATCCATAATATGTAATGAAGCTGAACATAGGCACATTGAGTCCCAGTGATCTTGCTTTTAATCACTACAAATATTGAAGAATTTATTTCAAAATAGCCAGTATTACTTTCATGGGGCAATATTTGTTGGGACACCCAAATAAGAATTTCCTTAGATGTTTACTAAAGAATGGTTATACCATGCTACTATATATACATGCAAGCATATACGTGTGTGTGTGCATAAGTGCGTGAGTGTGTGTATTCTTAATACTATATTTTAGTTAAAAATTAACAAACTACTGCTATACAAAATGAACAGAAGAGTTCATACATATCTGATATATAGTTCACTATATATCTATAGTGTTCAGTTAAAAAAAACAGAAGCAAAAATGCTTAATGTAACATACTATTGGGTCCCCTCAAATTCTTGTAAAAAGCCCTCGATCCTAATGGGCTTATAGTTAGAGATAGGACATGCAAGAAAATAATTACTCATTGAAGTCAAAGCCTGATACTCTATATAGAACTGTTATCCTTACATGATACAGAGGCAACTGAGCTTTCTCTCCATGTAAACACTCAAAGCAGAAAGGTGAGATTTGATGCAATCAGGGAAAATCTGAGTATGTTGATAGCTCATATAGGGACTCCTAGTCTCATAGATGTGAGAAGAGAATTGGTTGATGTTTATTCCCCATGTTAAGGCAGAATGTGGAGACTAAGACAGCAATCATTTATCCATGAGGATGGAAGTCAGGATATAAAAATCACTCTCCCTGAAACAAAGAGAAAGAAAACCCCATGCCTTTTGACCTGAATTCAAGGAAGTACTTATGTGAGTGTGTTCAACTTACGACAATACTATAGTTTGTTGTTTTGGACATTTGGCAAAAAATGTGCCTTTATTACATCTCAATAATCTGGGTATACATAAGTTTTTAAATTAGACTATGTCATTTGTGCACAATTGCAATTATTTGTATCAGGTGAAAGGATACATAACTTCAAGTGTTTTGATGGTTTGCTATCCAATTAAAACATGATAAGGACCTTTGTGACTTGAAAGTTCTGATTTCCTAAAATCTATATTATCCCCTTGTTCAGTTATATATTCTACACTACATATCTTGCCCATTCTTGAAGAAGTAAAGACAGCATTATCTTTCATTCCTCTTCCTTCTTACAAAAATATCAGCGTGCCATACATTACAAAGCTTTCTGTGGTTCTGCGTATTTTATTCTATAAATAGAGAATTTATTCTATAAATACTATCTCTCACTGTGCTTATGTTTATGAATTTATTACTTATTTATCTTAAGAGTAGAATGACGTTTGTGTAGTGGTAGGATTCTTAGTTGTTTTGCTCTCAATTTAAATTATGTGTGGGTATTCATTTTTTCCTTGACATTTCCATAAACGTACACAATTTATTTTTTAAAAATTTATTCTGCTACGTTTAGTGATATTTATGTATGTGTGCATTTGAGTATGCACACTTGGCGTGTATTTGTGTCTACATATGGATACATGCATGTAAGAACAGAGGCCAAAGAAAGCCAAATGAGGATGACAGATTCAGTGAAAATAGAGTGAAAAGCTGCCCAAAGTGGGTGCTGAGAATCAAATTCCAGTTTTCTGAAAACATTGCATGCTCTTAACCATTAGGCCAACTCTCTGGAACAACAATAAATTTCAGCAATATCCAGTACCCATTTCGTCCTTCCAAAGCATCTGACTCTACTCCCAAATACGTTTTTATTTCAATTTTAAGTCTTTGTTTTTCTTTGTAGAAAACAATTACATCACTTCTCCCTTCCCTTTCCTTCCCCTAAATTCTGCATATACTTCGTAATCTCTTTCTAATTCATTTCTGTGTTGTTGATTTGAAACTCAACTTAAAAAATTGTTGCTACACACACACATATATATATATATGTATATACATACATACATACACACACATGTATGTGTGTTCCTAAATATAATCTACTGAGTCTCTCTCTCTCTCTCTCTCTCTCTCTCTCTATATATATATATATATATATATATATATATATATATATACCTTTAAACTCAGCGGCCACACCAGTTAGCCATAGAGGCCAGGAAGTGGTGGCACACACCTTTATATATATAAAACAAAGCTTTCTGTGGTTCTGTATATTTTATTATATATATATATATGTATATATATATATATAAAATTTCAGCTCTTCCCTGGGGAAGACTAATTCCTAGTATTCTAGACCTTTTTTTTATTTTCTTATTGTTCATATACGTAAGGTTGAGGCCACACAGGCTTTTCCCCAGCCATTTTGGCATGTTTGTTGTTGCCATCTTTGGTCAACACGTGTTTATGGAGTCATGATGACAGGTTTGTATGGATGTAGATTATTTCATTAGGAGAAATTTTCTACAGTGATGATTTGTGTTTTACCAAACAAAGCTTTCCTGAAAATAAGAGTGCCAAGCTAGCTACACTAGTCAGCCGTACAGGTCAGGCAGTGATGGCATATACCTTTAAACCCAGCGGCCACACCAGTTAGCCATAGAGGCCAGGAAGTGGTGGCACACACCTTTAATCCCAGGATGGAAGGTCATCCTGGGCTGTGTGAGAGTGAATCATTTTAAAAGAGAAACAGAGCTCACTCCTGTGACCCCAGCTTTTGGGGTGACATGTCTTTAATCCCAGCACTAAAAGGAACATAAGGCAGGAGTTCAGTGCAATCTCAATCTGAGGTTTGGCTGGGAGCATTGCAGTCTTCAGCCATGTTGAGGACAGAATCACCCCTTTGTTTTTCTGAGCTTGGTAGATGTAAGAACTCTCTAGTTTTTTTTTTTTTTAATCTTCAACCTGAACCCCAATATCAATCTCTGTGTTTTGATTAGTCGTGCTACAAGTTTCACAGTAAACCATCTAATCTTCCGGTACTTTTATCCTTTCTTACACCTCATCCACAATGTTTTTTGAGACTTATTTGGGAGTTGTTTTGTAGTTGTATCCATTAGGACAAGACTGCACAACCCTGCACTTTGGTTGGATGTTGTTGGCTCTAATCATCTCTATATATTTTAAAGAGAAGTTCCTTGATCAGGAATGAGGGCCACATTTATCTATTGGTATGAAGACAAATATTTAGGGATTATAGTGCCTTAATACATTGGTGATTGTAGGTTTTCCTTTAAGTTCCCTGATTTAATAGCCCTGATTATATGGCTAGGCTCCCAGTACCGGGCATAATTTCTCACTTGTTGAGTAAGACTTAAATCCCATCATTAATCAAAAAGATATATTTGCCACTAATATACTCTTAGAATTTTTATGCTTGTGATTGAAAGCCATAATATCTGAGAAGCACTATTTCCTGCTTCCCTTTCTTGAAAGCTGGCATTGAATTTTCTGGTAGAAATAAAGGTAGTACTCAGGGAGGAGGTGTCCAGGTCATTTCCAGATCAAGGGGCCTCTGGACACTTTGTCAGGAGTATGTGGTGTCTTCAGCACCAAGGACTTAAAATCAACCTCTGGGGTTGGAGCAGCCAAAGGCAATAGGAATCGATAACTTATGTCTTTTGGAAATCTCAGACAACCCTAACAAATAACTCAAAAGATGGCTTATGCCTGGTTTTGAGGTTTTTTTCTCTTCAAAGAAGTATTATCATAAAAATACATTGAATCCAATTAGTTCATGGCAATGGAGGACATTCAATAGGTCATGGGCTGCTTGCCAGTGTCAAGATAAGCAACTGTATATTTCTCATCAGCTACCAGTTGTCAATAGTTATTCCACATCCATCCTGAATGTTTGAACTGCTTGACACTGTTCTGGTCTTTGACCAATAACTATAGCTACTGAGACTCCATGTTTACAACAGCCATGTAAAAAAGTACTTCAAGCATCCTTCTGCATTATCTGGTTCTTCCACTCTTTCCATTCCTTAATTCTATTTCCATTACTCAAAAACCTATGTGTTTATAAACAATTGTAACATGATGGGCCTGCTTGCTGGCATTTCTGTCCTGCCTGGTTCCCATAATCATTAGGTCCCAATGAAAAAAATCACACAGAGAGTCTACATTAGGTTATAATAAACTGATTGGCCCATTAGCTCAGGCTTCTTATTTACTCTTATAACTTATATTAGCCCATTATTCGTATCTATGTTAGCCACATGGCTCAGTACTTTTTTCAATGGGGAAGATCACATCCTGCTTCTTCTGTGATCTGGGCAGGACTGGGAAAAGAGTTTCTCTCTTCCCAGAATATTCCTGCTCTCATTGCCCCATCTCTACTTCCTATCCGGTTTTCTCACCTATACTTCCTGCCTGGCTATCAGCCAGTCAGAATTTATTTAAAATATAATTAAAAGAATACAGACAATTCTCCTGCAACAAACAATATTCAAAAACATGGGGGTCAATGGAACAGGAGTAGGCTAGGTAGTTTTCTTGTACTCTGTGATGTTAACAATGATACGCAATACTACACATAGATTTTTCTCTCAGGAAACAAAGTTCCTAAAATGCTTTTATGATTTTGTCCACTATCAGGAATATGTCATTATTTTGAAAGTCGATATTAATATCAAATGCAGACATTTAATTATTTTAAATTGAGATGATTTTGTCTTTAATTCAAGAAGAAATAATATAATACCCCTTATAAAGTCAGGATAAAATGGGCCTCAGTAAAGCACCTTTGCCCTACACATGAACATATTGCCACCTGTTCACAGTATTTCTATAAGCACTGGCTAAAACTATGTTCTTTTTTTATTAAGAAATATTGAATTGAGAGTTCTTGACTTTACTGAGATACTAAAGCATGAAATAAGCCTAAAGATACTTTAAAAGATGCTTTGTAGCATTTAGATTTTTACTATAAAGACTATAAGTTCCCAACTTTCATATATTACAAATACAATTAAAAGAATACCTATGGGTTGAAAGTGACCTCCCCAGTGGCAAAGACAAGATCTCCTGAATAAATTGAAAGCATGGGGACCTTGGTGGAGGGTTGAGGGTTGGAGGGAAAAGGAGGGAAGCAGAGAGAAAAATGTAGAACTCAATAAAAATCAATAAAAATATAAAGTGACTTCTCCAATCGAATGAGTCTTTCTCTATGTGGCCATGTGTCCCCAGAGCTAGCTGATCATAGAAAACTGCAATGGGCTACTTTTCGTGTTCGTTAGCACCACCAGGAATGAGAAGAGTTCGGTAAGACCATTTCATTCTCAAGGATGACATTTCCTTAGGTGTTTTCGCTTGCTTTGGAGACATACAGGGACCCTGTTTTGTGGGTACTAGAGGAGGAGGAGTGTTCAAAAAAAAGAACTGTATCTGGCATGTTTCAGCACCATCTGTTCAGTCTTCAAATTCACAGATGTTCCAGATCAAAAGGCTGTCTAAGTAAAGGCTTCATATGCTCTGTGGGTGCTCAGAGCCCTACCTGCTGGAGTAGCTCTATAGGGGGAGGGGTGCGGTGGCAGAATGACAAAAATACTAGAAACTTTGCTGGACCTGATGAAGGAAAGACTTTGAAAGTAGAGGAGTCTCCTGCTACCTTCAATAGCCCACCTTGCCAAAGAGCACATCTGAATGACTTCAGCTCAGGAGCAAATTGTACACCATGGAGAGAGTAGGGTATGGTGGATTGAATGTTGGACAATGAGTCCAAAAGATTTGGCTACTGTTCCTGGATCCATCTCTGGCTTTTTCTGACCTTGAGGAGGTTATACAACATTTTTGTACCTTTGATTTTTTTCTTTACTGAAAATATGATTTTCTTACTCTTCTGAGTTCCCAGAAGGATTAATTTTATGATTTTGATTAACTGATGTATAAACTCTTCCAGAATCTTATAGGGGTCTGATAAGTTCCATGTATCATTTTAGAAAAATACTGACATGCCTAGGTTTATAATTACATTAAAACTGTTTTTGTCATTGTGACTTCTTTTCAGAATTATTTTTATAAATTCACATCACAAAATTGTCTCTGATGTCTTAATAACATTGAATATTGAAATACTTTGTGTCCTAGAATATAAACTAGATATAATAAAGTATTTATGACCATATACTTATATCTTATATTTCTTTAGAAATAGATTTTTATTAGCTATTTATATTTCTTAGTTCATGTTTACAATTAAACAAAATACAGAGAAACTAAATAGTACAGTTTACCTTTTTCTCTTTTTTTTTCATCTTTTTTTTATTGTTAAAAGAAAAACTTATATTTGCTCCCCTTGTTCCCGGCCCTCCCGCTCCCCTACTACCCCACCACCCTCCCCCTGCTTCCTAAGATGGTGCAGGATCCCCTGCACTATGGGAAGCCCAAGGCCCTCCCCCCTCCATCTCAGTCTAAAAAGATGTGCATCCATTTTAACTCTAATGTGAAAATAATCTGAGTATTTTTTTACATTGAATACCAGTTGTCTAGTTATTGAGTTAGCCATGTTGAAAGATTTAGAGAGAAAGCAGGGCCTGTGAAATATGAACATGACTGATCTAAGCTGTAAGAAATAAAAGTGAGTTTAGAACTCTCTCTGGCGTCGTAATGCTGAGGCATATATTGAGTGGGTTAGCACTGTGAAATAAGGAGTCACAGTGAGGGTCGCCTTGGTTCCATTTCTTACTGTGGTGAAGTATGCAGCCGACAAGTTGGGTAGGCTACACAGTCATGAACTACAAAGAACAGAAGTTACAACTGTCACAGGATAGCATTCAAGTGAGAATAAAGACATGAACACTAAAATAAACTGGAATTCAGCATGCACTTATATAGAGTAGCTGTGCCATGCTGGCGATTGGATCAGCTTTCCTTTTACTTTTCCTTCTCATTTGAAAATTAGGAAAAAAAACAGCGTCTTGAACTCCTAAAGTTGTTTGTGAAGAATAAATGAGATGATGTATGAAAAGAGCTTAGCACAGTGCTTTATGGTCCTTATTGTACATTAGATCCCCTTTTGTGCCATCAACCAACCAATTAAAAAACATTTAGGATGCCTTCACTGAGGCATAGATTCAGAGGTAAAGACTGACCACAAGTGATTGATATGGCAAATGACCTCTGAAAGCATAAATTGCAGAATATGGAAATTGAAGAAGGATGATGATGCATACTCTGTAGAGTAAGTTAATGGGCAGGTTATTCATTGTTGCAATTCAGTTCCACTACTGACTTCAATTAGACTCAAAACAATTATTCCTGATAAGAGATGAGGAAAATATTTTGTGAGAGATTCCCTTCTCCCACTGACAAACATCTGGCACTGCCATCCTCAGGAGAATACACAAGGAGGTACTTTGGCAAGCACTAAGATGTAAGTGATGAACAGATATGTGCATGTAGTATGTGCTGCCTTAAAATATCTATTAAATTTTACAACAATCCTGTGAAATGGATTTCTAATAACCATTTTAAACACACGGTAGTTCAGAGATTTTTTTGAATTACTTTTCTCAAAGCTCTGCAATTAAAAGTGGCAAGGTTGATATGTGATATCTACTCTATTGACTAAACAGGGTAGAACTTGAGTCCCATGTTTTCTGTTTGAGGATACTTTTAACACCCATCTTACAATACTTGAAATGTAATTTAGCAAGTCAAGTTTAAGCATTATTTTTAGTTATATATGTTCAAATGTGAAAACTGACTTTTGATAAAAAATATTGTATATATGACAGATCAAAATGTAAAGCATTTTTAAAATTACAAGAGAAAACAAAAAAAAAGTTGATTGTATGAGCTGAAAATCCTGGGGATGCAGAAACACAATTTTGTTTGCTTATAAAAATTAAAAGAGGTTAACTGAGTAGCATTTAAATGCATGATCATACTTTAATATGACTGGAGGGGAATCTGTGTGCACTGGGCAAAGGGAAGCCAAGGGTGATTAATAGATGGTGGCATGATCTTTGAACACCAATCCCACTTCAATACAGTGAAGATCAATGTTCAATGTTATCTTATTTGCTCATTAAAACTAAAACTAAAACAAAACCTGAATAACAAAACTCAAGTAATTAGATACACATCATAAAGCAGCTTAGTGTTAGGGCTCAAGTTGTTTAAGAAGACATAGTAGAGAGAGGGACTCACCAACACTGTGTGCTTTTCTGCTCTGCTCACTTAGCCATGGAAGCAGTCAGAGTAGCAAGGCAACTATGAAAATACCAGAATGTGCTGCACATAAAAAAATAAAGTGATGAGTAACTGCAGAGAAGTATTGCTCCTTCTGCAGAACCCACGGGAATGTATGGCTTGTCATTGGAGTCAGTGAGGAACAGTTTTAGGTTGCAAGCTATGTTTAGATGTGTGGTGTGTAAACATCATCATCCCTGTTGGGCTTAGACAGTTAGGCATCATTTTTATACATCACCATCTCCACCAATGAAAAAAGAAGACTGAAGATGGCTTCTATAGTAATTTTGCCTGAGGATTCCACCAGGTGAGGCACGGTCACAGGCAACTATAGTATCCATGTTCCATGACACAGTCCTGGAATGATTATAAATTGTTCACTCTTAAGGGTAAGCAATGTAGGATTACAAACTAAATTTTCACCTCAATTCAAAATAAAAATGGACCAGAAACTTGAGTGAGACCTCAGCACATGCTACTATGTTTTTACAAAAGTTACTGCTTTGTTACAGAACTACTAAAATTTCCATTTATAAATTTCAGCAGTTATCTTAGGTATTATATAATTGTGGAATCTGAACTCTTCTGTAACTTCCTTTACCAGCAAAATCTGGTACCAGTATTGCTTTAGAACATCATAGGCCATGTATGTCATAAGGTACCTAAGACTTTCTTCTCAGATCCCCTTAAATACTGTATTTTGCTTAAAAAGCCTACTTACAGAGACTCCAAGATTCCATTGGCTGGAAGCCAGCTGAGTAAGTACTCTGGTGATCTTTGATGCTATTCTAGGTTTACAAATGAAATAGTTTTGGAATCTCCAGAAAATCCATATGCCATCCTGAGTGATCCTAGTTGATATCACTTGGGGTAAGAGGATTACCTTTGTAAGTCATGAATAATTTTTTAAAAATTGGTCTTCATTTCAACCATGCTTTGGCACATCTGTTAGCTGCAAGAAGTAATGTGAATTGTCATTAGTTCCCTAATTTCCAGTGCCTCGTTCTTTAGTCTAATGAGGAATAGATATTCTTTCTGAAGCCTCTGGTTATAGAAGAGGTACAATACCACATAGGCAAAATATTCAAGAGGCGTGGGTGGTATTGTATTTGGGGCCAGAATAGAAATATCCAATCTTGACATATCTCTGCTGCAACTGAAAAAGACATAAAAATTTATTTGAACTCTTTGTTTGGAACAAAAACAAGGGGCAGCATGGACCTCTAGATAGCCAAAGGTCTTGCTTTGCTGTTATGTGAGTGTACTCACATTTTATTATTTTAATCAGATTTATTTAGGCAAACAGAAAATGTAACTAAGCAACCATGGGAAATCAGAGCTCACATTTAGAGTTTGGTAAGGACTGGAGTGAATTTGAACATTGTTTGCTGGCGGGACTATAATTACAGGTTTTAACTATCAGCTGGAGCCTCCCAGTGTAAATGGAATGGAAAGTTCAGCATGAGGCAAAATTTTTATTGCGGAATGACATAAAAGAAGATTTTTATACAAGAAATAATCACTTATGTTCATTTTTGTTAGAAATAACTTCATTATTGTTCCAAATGTAAATGATAAAAAGAGAGTATTTGTCCATAAGGAAGACTGTCTTTAAAACAAGTGATATTTTAAATTTAAAAAAAAATCTGTTTGCCCTCAAAGACTATCAAGTAGATATGGATATTCTTAGAGATACTTTAACGGTGTTTCCTGAAACCAAGCTCACAGGTTACCTGTGTCAGCATCAATTCAGTTTGTGCTGATCACATTCTAAATAAAGATTCTTAGACTGCAATCAAGATGTGCTAGGCTACATCTCTAGCTGTAATTTTACATCCCAGGAGTCTGCATCTTATGAAGCAACCCAGATGATTTCATTTGATTACTTAAATTTTGATAATAAAATTAACAAATACATCTTTATAGAAGTAAATAGTTTTTGTTAGACTTCCCCAAAGACTGTGGGTTGTTCACAAGCTGTTGCATATTAATCTATCTTAATCTTCCTGCAGTCTGTCATTAAATACCCAAATGAATTAGACAGTCCTAAAACCTAAAGGTAAAAATGTGTGAAATGGATCTAATTAGGATAGTTTCATAAAACATTAATGCCAGTCTAATTGATCTAGTCATAAAGAAGCTGAAAGAAGGCACATGACTATCTATTGTTTTAGAATGTGTATTAATGTTTTGGAAATAAATCCTCCCACACTAAAATCAGCTGAACACTGGGAAGCTTGGAGAGTCTCACTGTGTTGTAACAAGTAATAAACAGAGTGTAGCTAACAAGTAATAGTTCTTTTTAGATACTCTGGAAAACCAAACTCCATTGTACATGAATAGAGAAAAGCCTGGAAGAGTCACCAAAGAAATAGAGAAAACCTAAATTAAGACTAGAAAATTACTTGAGGTTCAATGCAGTGTAGAGTGAATTCTGAATTAAAATTTCAGAGGGAGTTGCAGCACAGGGCTCCCACAATATTGCATGATTCATCTTCACAAGTTTGATCATGTTCTGACAGCTAATATCAGGAAAACAGCAGCAAAGCCCGCAGTTGTATACCACGAAGAAGAGGAGAGGAAGAGTTCCATAAAAATATATAGGATTCGCTCTTCTTAACAATGGTTAATCTCTATAGAAACTAACCACAGCCAAACCCACCAGGTATCCAAAAGGATAAGTGATCCATCTCAGAATCACACTTACCATCTTTTTTTATTCTAGTTAGAGGGGAGAATTCCAAGGAGTCCCTTGGAGGTTGGCACTACATAGTCTAAACAGTACCAGATATAATCATGAGATTGCTAAGTGTTCCTTTCCTCCTCTTACTACTATGTGAACCAACTCCTGCTTATATAAGTTCCATTAAACAATATCTAAATTATGCTGTAAGGAAACGTAATTAGAAACAACACAAAGAAACAGAAAAAAAATAAACATGATGTGAAGAAAAAGAAAACACCAATGAAACATGGGCACTACAAGTAGCATTTAAAATCAACTAAAACTAATACACAAAAGTGGAATGCATGAATAAGAGAGCATGCAAGCACAAACCGTAAATAAAGGGATGAGGATCCAAGAGAGAAGAAAGGAGAAGTACCAGACTGTGCTGGGCTGGTGGGAATGCAAACTTGTGAAACCACTTTGGAAATCAGTGTGGCGGTTTCTCAGGAAACTGGGAATCAACATACCTCAGGATCCAGCAATACCACTCTTGGGAATATACCCAAGAGATG
>JAQHUG010000086.1:875671-921492 GCA_028555095.1 Dicrostonyx torquatus
AGGATTGAGTGAGCTCTCACTAGATCAGGCACATTGTCTCAGTGGATAGACCAGTCCCTCGCAGTCCTGACTTCCTTTCTCATCTTCTCCCACCTTCTGCTCTTCGAATGCACCTTGGGAGCTCAGTCCTCATATCTGGGTTTATAAACACATAAATATATAACTCTTGCACAAAACACCAAAGTACAAAGTGGTAGAAATCTTTTTTTGTATTATCATTGATTTATAGAAGTGTAATAAATGCTTTTTAAAACTATATCCTTAAGGAAGGTATTGTAATATATTTCCAAGTCATAATTTGTATCATATATATATATATATATATATATATATATATAAAACAGTATATATACTATCAAAGAAATTTAAAGTAACATTGAACCATATATTATGAAATACAAATTTAAATGCAGAACCAAAACCCAAAGATCAAACAATATATAAAATGATCATGTATATTAAAACTTTGATACTGATTTTTGTTTTTTTTATCCACATCATCTTTAAAAAATATTATTTTGTAAAGGAAGTAGTCTTTATATATTATTATACTCACAAAGTTTGAAACTTTTAAATCTTGATTCTTCAATCAAAGACATAATTCAAATTTATCTTATAGAAGAATGTAAAAATTAGTGGTGTACCATGTGAACTAATAATGACATAATAAGTGTTTGAAGAAAATTTGATAAAAATTTAAAGACAACAAAATATATTTTATTTTTATTTTTGGTTTATTCCCCACTGTTGTAAAGATGTGTTAAGTCCGATCCTTTATATGTTTGATGACTGTAGTAAGTAAAACTCTAACTACATTTCTACTGGAAAGTTAGGCAATGACATTTTATCGGAATATGCTGTCATGAAATAAAAAAGGAATGATAATCCTATAAAAGTGTTAACTGGTTTTTTTGAGGTGTCATTTATATTTGCGATGGGAAAGAACGAGAAATCTGGGAAAAGGAGATGGTTCATTTAGACAATTTGCTTGTTCCACAAGTTATGAGAATCTGAGTTGGTATCTTCAGGTGGTGGGGCATGGCATCCCTTTCTAATCTCTTTGCTGGGGAGGTAGAGATAGATAGGTCTATGGAAGTCAATGGCTAGCTACATGAGCCAAAAGAAAATGGTGGAGAGTTGGTGAGTAACTCTATCTAGATAAACAAAACAAAATAAATATAGGTAGATTTCTGAATTGAGGTTCTGGCCTCCACACACATATAAAATACACACACACACATTTGTGAACTCTTTTCGAAGTAACTTGTACTAATAATTTGTTCTTTGACATTTTATACATTCATAGAAATTTTAATTACTGTCACTTCTTCCTTCCTTCTGTTACCTGAACACTTTAGTCACCATTTTCTTCCTAAAAATACCTTTTCCCATTATTTCTGTGACTACCATTTTTGCATAACTTTGACTAAATCTGAAATTAATCTTTTGAGGTAGGAATATTCATCCTTAAACTGAACCACACCCTCTGTTGGCAGTCTATATGGAGGACATTGGAGAAGGAAACTTATCTTTTCCCTGCTTGTTCTTGCTAGCAAATTCATTCCTTCACAGGCATTAGGATCTCCTTCCTTGAGATTCTGGAGTATACTGAAGACCAGTTGAGACATCCAGCCTCATGGACTGAATAACTAATGGATTATTGGACCTTCCATTGGTACACAGTCATTCTTGGCCTACTTGAACCAATGCTTGTAAACCATTCTAATAAATTAATAAGCCCCCTATGTATTCATTCTTTAGATTCTGTTCCTCTAGGAAAACATGAAGAATGAAATGTCTTTTTGTATTGTTTTGTGACTCACAGCACAATTAGTGTGGCCATAGTGTTGGAGCTATGCAAGGGAGTCTGGAGAAATCATTAGTGCATACTAACTGAAGACAAGATCTGCCTGTCTCCTGGTGTCCATCAGTGGTCAGTAGTTTAGTTTGACTATTGACAAATACAGTCATGCTGAGACCTATTGCAGACAACTTTTACCATTATGAAGCTGTGATCATATTGGCTGTGTCATGCCTAGAAGATAGCATTTCATACCTCTTACCACTGTGCTTTCAATTCTGTATTCAATGATTCTCTTCCCAGGAGTCTTAGAGTGGATGGTAGATATATCCTAGCTAGGACTGAGCACTCTGTAGGCAGCCATGACCCTCTGTGTTTACCACTACTACTTTTCTTATCTACCATTGACTGTTCATACCCTCTCCCAAATTCATAGATAGTCCATGTGGCATATGAGGAGATGGGGTATGAAAAGGCTCATTCTGGCCTTTCCCCCGAGAATAGAAGCAAGGTGTCAGTAAGGTCTTGCCTTTTAACCCTCTGACATATGAAGACAAATGAGAATAAAATAGTCACCAGGATTTGAATTGGGTATCATTATAGAAAACAAAGTGAAAACATTTTAATTATGAACAAAATAATTAAAAGCAAAGAAGAGGGAAATGAAAGAGTAGATAATAATTACAGGTGTTCTGAAGTAAATAATCACAAATGTTACTAATTAGATTTAAATAGTTTTTAGAAAACCCACTGGAAGATACAATTCTTGAGTTCCATCCAGAAAGGTGAGTATCTTCCTGTATCTTCCTTGGCCTTAGATCTCCCAGCTTCTGGAGCTTTGAGAAAAGAAAATTTTGTTCTTTATAATATGTGAAGACATAACTATTTTGTTCTTGTAAGAACAAAGCAAACAAAACATCTCTTAGCATTGTAAAAATTCCTTTCTTTCTTCAAAATTGATTTTACTCAGTGCAATTAAAAAAAACAAACTAATATGTTTACAAATACTTATTTGAGAACAAATCTTTTCTTATTTTTGGTTTAACACTTGCAATATAGCCAGTTACGTTTGTGAATTTTCAAAATACCACTGAAATCAAATTAGAAGCATTTGAGAATATTACCTTCAGGTCATCTTTAATTGATGTCTACTATTTAATTTCTCTCTTTGTTGTCCTTTATTATAGACTAGTTTGTAATTATTGAAATATGTTCTAGCTTCATTTTTCTTCCATGTTATAAAAATTCAGACTTAGCTAATTATTTTATTTTCACCATAAACCACTACATTTTATGAGTTTCTATTTATTATAAAAGCAACTGCAGAGATAGCTCAATTTTACCTTACATGCATCAAGTCAGAGATCTAGTCAGATGTCATAACTTTTAAAGGCCATCCAATTTACTAACAAAAAAGTTAATGGCATTTCATTCTTTCTCATATTTTGCACACTAATTAATGTCACCATTTAATTATAATTCTGGCTATGCAAGGATATCAACAGTTTTCTACATTCTTTATAAATTATTAAGATTATTTAGTTGATTTGTTACATTGTCCCAGTTATTTGTGTTGTAGTATGAAAAGGTTAATTAGTGTTCTGTGTTTAGGAGAAAAGAAATTTTTCACTAAAGATAAATCTAGGTAGAAAGAGTACCACATTTAAGCTGGAATCCCAGATAGTCACTGAAGCTGATTTTTATTTATAAACTTTATTTTATTCTTTCCACCTGAATTCTTAGATTTAATGCAAATGAGTGACAATACAATAGCTCAGCATGCTTTCAAATGTTTTCATAAGTATTCATTGATACAATCTGACAGTTTAAAATAACTGTATCCCATTTATTTGTCGACTTACAGGAATGTCAGACTCCTAAAACCATCCTACCAGAAAGACACATTGTGCTGCCTTCCGGACCACCTGCCACTCCTTATGTTAAAGCTAAAAGTATCTTTTTAAAAATTTCTCTTCACCGCATGCCAGGTGAAAATCTTAGTTTGGATGGATTTTTGAATGCTTAAATCAGGTGAAAGAAAGGGACCAAGGACAACTTCAGTTGTACTATATTTTGTTGATTGCTAAGTCTTCTTGTGCCATTTGAGCTCACTAAGAGTGGGCTCTGAAGGAGGGTTGCTGACCAGTCACTTCAGGACAGAGCATGGCAGTGTAAAGTGTCCTGCTAGATCATGTCTGAGAACAGAAAGCATGTTATCGTCCTGGGACAGCAAGGGCAGTAAAGAGAAAACAAAAAAAACTGTAAAAACTTTGTGTGCTGACAAAGACTAGATGGCCAAACATTTACAAGAGATATTACTTGATTTATTCGGTGACGTAACAACGCCTTCAGCAAGAGAGAGACTTCTAGAGTTCAGTCACGGGAAGTTGTCCTTGCAAAAACAAACCTCAACATGGAGCTTCAGCTGACTGCTGACTGCATCTGCCTCCCCTGTAATTTCTGGTGGGCTTTTGTTGGCACCCAATTTGATGATCTCTTCTGTGGCTGTTGCTATTGTTCCTCTACAATGTTTTATCAAAATATTATAAAATAATACAGTCATAGACATACAGGCAGAACCACAGAAGTGCAGGTGTTTTCCAGACATAGGAAGATAAAAACTGCCCCCAGTACTCCTCACCTACTGAATATAATGTGTTAGAAGTGCACTATACTGAAAGGATTGGTAGCTCAAACGCTTGGTTTGGATGCAGTGTCTGGGAGTCACAACTTCTGCATTTTACAACCAGTTTTTTATACATATCACTATGCTATGAAAACTGTTTTAAAAATATAGAAAGGAGGAGGGTTCTGTGTGGGCGTTTCCTCCTGGCCCCAGTGCTGTCCTTCCTGGGATATCCTAGCACTAGAGATGAAATAGGTGCAGCTGGACTTTGATTACATAAAACCTATTAATTCATTGTAGGTTTGCTTTCTTCTGGCCCTGGACTTGGAGATATGGCATTCTACAATGTTTGATTAATCTACCTCAGGATCCCCTTGCTGGTATATTATAATCAGTATCATCTTGTCAATATATATATGCTGGAAACTTGAACTCAGGACCTCATGCTTGCATTGCAAATATTTTACTTCTTGAGCTAGCTCCCAATTCATCATTGTAGGCTGCATTTAAAAAAAAATACCTTAAAATAATTGCTTTTATTTGTTAAGTCATTAAAATAAGCAGTACATCTGAAACCTTTATTTATCCTTGTATTTAAGAAACAGTTATTTTTGAGTTATCTTCCTTCTAGAAGAAAGTATTTCAAATGATAGTATTCAGCAAAACAATTGACGTGATAAAGCTAATCATTAAAATGATAGTGGCAGTCAGGAATTTCAAAACTCATTCTCAACTCCACAGATTATTTAGAAGACTGTGAGCTTTGGAAAAATAAAATGTAAGACAAAGGACATTTACATACAGAAAAAATTAAATAAGAAATAGAATGTCAAAAGAAGTGGAGAACAGGGGTGTTCATCTTGAATTGCCAAAGAAATTGTGAGGCAAGGCTGAAGAGCATCAATTATTTTCACTAAGAAAAGGGACTTTTCCAAGAGCACTTTATTGAATAATGTCTGTAGTCACTAACATGTAGTCATTATCTCACTTTTTTATTTTCTCAAAGTGAGAAAAGCTTTGGAAATTTGTAACAAACAGAATTGAAATTGTGATGAATTCAACACTCATAATATTTTAGTCAAAATACTAAATCACAGAGAAGCACTTACACTTGAAGAAGGTGTAAACCATATTTCAATTTTTACAGAGCATTGAAAAATAGATTATTTTTTTCCTCTTGCCCATGTAGTCATTTATTTGTGTATGGTGGTATGGATTAGCCTTGCCTGTGATAGACTGAGGCCTAGAGACACTTTAGTTGATTGAACAGAAAAGTACTATCCAATTGATGATGAATTAAGGTAACTTCACAAACTTATCTTCTGGGTTTATCAGAAGACTTGAAAAAACATAAATTTGGTTGCACAGCCATCAATTTTCCAATATTATCACTGAACAAAAGGACAAAGTCTAACATTGTATACTTAAGTTGAGGAGAAATGCCTATGAATTATTTTATTTTTATAAAGAAATTAAATGAAACTAATAAAATGAAAAATTTTTAAAATACTACCATTTTTTTCTTCCAGAACTGCAATTCTCATTTTTACAGGATATTTATTCTGCAAATGTTTATTAGTGTATAAGAATTTAAAGAATATAAGCTTCACTTTCTAAGACTTGGAGATTATCATTATTCATTTTATTTCATGAACAATAATGCAAATAATGTTGTCATATGTAGAAGGGATGTGATAAAAAAATGATTTATGCCATGTGTCACTTTCCAGATGTGGGGTTACAGTGTATATCAGCTTCATACATCTCTCTCTCTTATCTCTCTCTCTCTCTCTCTCTCNNCTCTCTCTCTCTCTCTCTCTCTCTCTCTCTCTCTCTCTCTCTCTCTCTCTCTCTCTCTCTGTTTCCCATGCTCTCTCTATCTACACACACACACACACACACACACACACACACACACACACACACACACGATCCACATAGCATTAGTTCTTGTCCCTTATGTTTTTGGCATTTGAACTACAAGGTTTAACTTCACAGCATTAAACCTTGTTTCCACTTTGGTCCAGATTTGCACACTGCAAAAAAACTCCAAAGATTTTTCGCAAACTGATGATTTGCCTCATCTTGAGCAAAAGTATAATATTTAAAATATTTTCACTTTTGGATAAAGGGCAAGAATCATATCATATTTATCCATGGATGAGTGACTGAGAAGAGTACAATTACATTATCATCAGCTGAAGAGTAGCCAAATTACAGCCAGAAGTTGGGGACATCATAGAGGCACGTGTGAAGACAGATAATATAAGGAAAGAGTTGCTAGAAAAATCCAATCCCAGAAATAGCTTTTGTATTCTCTATCATAGCTTTGCCTAATGTTCTATCTGGTCCTTCTTATTCCTGCTTACATGTTGCTAATATCTCACTCTTTACTGATCTCTGCTTCTCTTTCCCCTAAACACGTGTGGCCAGCTGTCCCTTCAGCTGTGCACCTTAGAAGCAGTAGCATATTCGTAGTAGTTGATCTGAAGCTGAGCTGGTTGAGATCTTCCTTATAGGAGTAGGAAAATATTGAAATTGATTATGAGTTGCAATGTGGTATTTGTTGGGGACAATCTCTGTGATAGTTTTTTGCCTAATTCTTAACCTTTTTGTCCTCTTATCTTTGAAATGTTCACAATTCTCAGGTTACTTTCTCTTTTGTTTGATATTGCTGAACAGTTACTTTTATCATTAAAGGATAAAACACTGACTCAAAGAAATATCTTCTTTCATGGTGTTAACACTTAGGATACTGTCTTAGTTAGGGTGATATTGCTATGAAGAAACACCATGACCATGACAATTCTTATGAAGAAAAACATTTAATTGGGGATGACTTACAGTTTAGAGATTTAGATCATTATAATCATGGTGGGAAACATGGAAGCTTGCAAGTAGACATGGTGCTGGAGAGGTAGTGAAAGAGTTCTACATCATGACCTGCACACAGCAGATGGAGACTGTGAGCCACATCTGACATAGTTTGAGTATATGAAACTGCAAAGCCACCCCTACAATGACACAATTTCTTCGACAAGGTCACATGTTCTAATAGTCTCCATGTGGATCAGGCATTAAAATACATGAGGCTGTAGGATCCATTTCTATTCAAGCCACCATAGATACAATCTTAAATTATTTTCTGAAAGGTAAAATGGATGGATGATTTCTTAATTTGGGTTTTAAAAACAAAAGATACTTAGGATACATGACTTAGACATGACTTTAACTTTTCTATGCTAAAGTTACCATCAATGTTTAGGTAAACTAATTTGCAGAAGAGCTTCATCCAATATACCTCAGACACAGAGAAAACAAGTAGCTCTCTTTACTGAAGGACAATGATCTCTTAATGACCAGTCCATCCTCATGAATTTACAGAATCAAGTATTCAAAGGCTGCATCCCTTAGTACTTCCTAACTCCATCCCGGTCAGAGTTGTAGTAGCAGCACCTGATCTTTGAGGGAATAGAAACAGAGCCCACACTAATGAATGACTGGTCTGCCTAGCATGCTGAGAGACTGTGACTGCTAATAACATTTACTATGAAAAATAAATTCCGGTATAACAACAATAGGTTTCTATCTGTGTTTTATTTACTCATCATTAACAAAATGATGTAAAAAGATCATTAGGCAAATGGTTACAATTAGGTATGAGGAATTCCTTGTATGGACAGATTCACCTTTTAAACACTTTATAGAATGATTTCTTTTCCCTAAAATGCCATCTAAGAAGATGTTAAGTCTGTGTAAGGCCATTTACAGATATTACATTTAAACTGATTTAGAAAGCCAAGCCATGGAAATATATGAGGCTTAGTAGCACTTATTTTATTCAACATGTTATTTTGTAATTTTTAGAGATGTGACAATGTTTCCTACCTGGGAATATGAGAACAGCTTAAGAGAGCAAATCATATATTCCTTATGTTCTTTACGGGGCTTGTTTTTACCCAAATTACTCTCTACTTGGTTATTAGCAATATTGCCTAGGTAAAATGAATACTACTTTGCTTTTAAATTACTTTCATTGCAATAAAATAGATTTTTTTATGCTTAATAGTCAATGAAAACATCTAAGGGGGTTTTGTGTCATGAGCCTCATGAGGAAATTTATTTGAAATTTTCATTGCACTCTGCTTCCTCAAGGAATGACCCTGCTTTGACATTGTAACTGTATATTGGAAAAATAGAAGTATTCACTCTTCTGTGACTAGTGTTACATAAAATGTAAACACAAGCTTATCTAAATGCAGTGATTAGCATAAATATGATTCACTGGAGTATGCATTGGGGAAAAAAATAAACATATAAAGAAGTAAATTTACATTTGATTGACTCAGAGCTACCTCTTGTAATGTGATAACAATTCAAAAGAATTACCCCTATAATTCAAACACTACACATACAGTTAGGTGCCAGCCAATTAATGTAATGTACAAAGCATTTTGCTTTTATTTCAAAGTAGCACTAAACATTATCAAAATGTCAGTGAAACAACCAGCCTCCGATTCCCACCATGTATGTTTGTGTAGGTCCTGAAAATGTTGAATATGATGGAATCTTTAGCCATGAAATGCTTTTTTCAAACTATACAATAAATAAAGAAAAAAGTAAAAAATTGAAAGCTATTATAAGTTTATGTAGGTTAGTGAAACATTGTGCTCTGATAAGCATAGAGAACTTAGGTTTTTAAACAATTATGGATCTCTATTGATTAAAATGTGAGTCAAGAAGCAGTTTCAGACAAAAATGCACAAAACATATAGAGCATATATAGAGGCCGGGGAGAAAGCAAATAGAAAAAGAAAATGTGTGATAATGAGTTTCATCCGACATGGACAATCCCTGGCAAAGTGACATATTTCTGATTAGACAATGCTTCCCAAATGATGTCACAACCACCCCTTCATTTTTTCTTCCTTGTGTTTTCTGTCTAGTAATTTTCTCCCGTGCCTTCCTGGTGTAGTTCACACTGTAGTGTGTGTGTGTGTGTGTGTGTGTGTGTGTGTGTGTGTGTGTGTGTGTGTGTGTCTGCTTATGTGTGTATGTGTGGTTATAGGGTCAGGTTAGTGTTGGTCTAATAGACTAAATTTCCATCCCTTCAACTTCTTAGACTGTCTGGAAAGGAATTGGGAGTAAATGTTTGAAAGTTAGGTAGAAATCTGTAGTGTGATCCTGAGATTTTTACACTAGGGGACCTTTTATCTTCAGTCTGCTCCCATTATCCACTATTGGTAAGTACATATTTTCTATGTTTTATCATTTAGTCTTGGTAGGTGGAACTCATTCATTTATTCTATATTTTCTGATTTGTAGTCTGTAGTTGTTTATGGTGTTTCTGATGATTACTTGAATGATTGTCTGATTTTAGTTGTACTGTCATTCGTTGCATTTATGTGAGTCTTTTTCTCTTCTCCTAAGTTTAAATCAAGTTTATCTATTATGCTTATCTATTCAAATGCCCATTTTTGTTTCTTTAATTTTGTTTATGCCTTTTTTCAAGGTCTCAGTTTCTTCTGCTTTTGTCTGACCATTAGGACTCTTTCCCAATGCTTGGGTTGTTATTGTTTTTCATAATTCTTTCAGGTGCGTTTTTAGTTTTCTATTTGAAGTCATATGATTTATAATTTTATATTTGTTGTTCTACTGTTGTGAAAGGTCTTAATTGCAGAAAGCTTCCTTTCTTCTATTGCTTTTCCTGTATCTCAGAAGTGACATATTTGTGTTTCTATTTGTCATTAGTGTTAAGGAGTCTTGAAAGTTCTTTCCAAGTCTCAGCTTGATTATATATTCCTGTTGATAAGTTCTATTGCGTCTATTGGGGGTCAGAAAAAAATATTCAGTAGCATATCTCAACTTAAGATTCTTAGGGAAAAAAAGATTCTTAGAAACTTTTTTGAAGTTTAAAATACAGTTTTTTACAGAAAATTTCAAGTCCAGATATGATTATTATGTATTTTACCTATTGTATAACATATTCAATACTTGTCCAACACATTCACTTGGTCTAGAACTTCTCAAACTCTCTTCACTTAGGACTGTTTACATTTAAGAATACAGATAGAAAAGTTATATTAGATAGGTATACACATTGTGCTTATATAAATTATGAGAAGTTATATTAATATAAATCTTGAATACATGCAGGTTTTGGCATTTATTAAAAGAAGTGCATACTCACATACTTAATATGATGTACAGGCTGTATAACCTTATATATTTGGCTCTCCAGGACATAAACCATCTTCAATATTTTCATAATTGATTGATATTAAAGTTATTTCTTACTAGCAATGCCAAGAATGTTGTTTTACATAAATACATATTAGTACCTATATAGAAACTGTTATAAATTCCATCCTACTGACATGCCAATTTTTAAATCTTTCATATGTGTATGTGTCTGTGTGAAGCACAAGTCACTTCATACATCTATTTTTAAATCAAAAAAGAATTTATCATAGTATAATCCAAACCTGTTCAAAGTTAATCTTTATATTCTAAAAAGTAATCATAGGAAATTATTAAACCTCATTGTGCTGCATTATTATTCTTTGCTGTAGAATGAGAAAAATTTGTAATTTCAAGATAAATACTACACATCAATAAACATTCAGTAGTCTGGAATATGCTCTGAGGTGATCCATGAGATGTCAATTGACACTGCATGGTGTGAACACAAGCATAGCGCAAAGTGCACATGTTGTGTGAACAGAACCAAGGCTGTGGTTAAGTTAGAAGATGCAACACGATTGGCACTGCTGAAAACACCACCATCTCCTTATGCGTTTTACATTGAATTCACTTCTGTTCATGTATAATAGGACATTATTTAGATTTGCCAACTTTATTTATAATTCCAACATTCATTTATATAGCACAAATAGGCTCACAACTCACAGCATAAGAATCTCTGGTGTAGAGTATTGTTTAATACTTTTATGCTAAATTTCAGTTGAGATTATCTGAGACTGATAAAAATAAATATCCTATTGTTCATGTACCATAGCTTAAATCTCTTTTTTTTGATCCAATCATACTAATAAATTTATGAAATTTTTGGTTTGTGTCAAAATGTATTTATAGTTGTTAAACTTATTTGTTTAACTATCCATTCATCATTATAAAGCACCTGTTTTACCTTTATTAGCGAATCTGGATCTATTTAATATTAGCAAGTATAACCACACCTGCTTCCTTGGCGTTCAGAGACCATTATTCTAATCTTTATTTATAGCCCATTTGTTTCCATACAGAAAAGAGAGTCATATAGAAACCATACTCATTCAGCTACACTTTAAGAGATATTAGCTGACATGGAACCCTGGTATCCTTTGTCCCTAATTCCTCTCATTTCCTTTTCTTGTGGAGAACTGACTTTCTGCACTGGTAGGATTTTGTTATTCTTTTTTTCTTATTGCTTTGTTGTCTTTTAAAGACTTTTGCTCTAAGAATATTCCAAATTTATATAAAACTTATGTTTAGTATATCTCTTAAGTTAATAGCTTAATATTGTTCACATAAAGAACTTCTTTCCTCTTATCATCTCATTTTTTATAGTTTTATATATTGGTTGCATATTTTCAATTTTCTAATATCTATGTGTATGTGTTAATGATTAGCATAAATTTAATTTCTAAAAAGATATATTTTCTTGTCCTTTTTTACTATAGGTATAATTGCACTGACATAATACTAGAATTTTATATTTTAGAAAACCACTAAATTTATCAGAAATGACTTTGCTCTCCTATATTAATAATTAGTGTCCTCTTGTTTGAGGTTTCTAAATTTCTTTTTACAGCCTTTCCAAAACTGGATACTCTGATTATAAATTTATTTTCTTAATCTTTATTTTTTAAATTTAGAGTTACTGGATACAGTATTGCTCATAATTGATGGTGTCTTTCAGGGTTTTAAATAAGCTACCTGACCTCCCTTCTGGTGTTCAAGTTTTTCCTATGGGATCTGCTGAAAAGACTTTCTTTTCCTTGCTGTTTTTCTCATTATTTTTCATTTTTGACAATTTAACTATTAAGTTCCATGGTAGACAACTCTTCCCATACATGTTATTTGGTGTTGCATGGATTTTTGGATTCTTCTGTTTCCTTTTCCAAAATTTGGAGGTTCTCTGTCATCATTCTTTAAACATGTTTTATGTCTGTTTTCTCTCTATCATCTTCTGTGTCATGCAAATCACATGATTTTCCTTGTTTGACGTAAGATTTTCGTGTTCAGATCAAATGATTTCTAGTGAGCTGTAATCTATGCCAAACCTCTATATTAGATTTTTAAGCTCAGTAATGTTCATATCTGTGATTTCCATTTGGGATTTTTTATTTGCATTCATATCCTTTTGCTTAAAGTTCTCCCCTGATTGTGTTATCCTGAGTTCCATAATCATCCTTCAGCCTAATCACCTGAACTCTTTGTCAGCTGTATAAACAACACCTCTTTATTCAGGTCAATTTTCTTGTAATCTATATCTTTTCATTTCAAAATTGTTTCCACGTTTCTTTACTTTCCGTGATTCCGTTGTGACTTTATGTGTTTATGTATAGTTATTCATATAATTCCTTATTTAAGATCTGCTGAAGAGCTGGGCGGTGGTGGTGCAAGCCTTTAATCCCAGCACTCAGGAGGCAGAGGCAGGCGGATCTTTGTGAGTTCGAGACCAGCCTGGTCTACAAGAGCTAGTTCCAGGACAGGCTCCAAAGCCACAGAGAAACCCTGTCTCGAAAAACCAAAAAAAAAAAAAAAAAAAAGATCTGCTGAAGATCATACTCAGGACTTTATGAATGATGGCCAGGCTCTATGCCACTAACTATACTATAAATGCGTGTCACCATTAATGTGTATAAAATAAGACAATGACCTCTTTCCATCATGTTTCCAGTCTAGGCCATATACAAAGGAATTTTTTGTCACGTTGTCTAAAAGAACTTTTAAGATGTTTTACATAGTGTTAGTTAATGGGAATTTTACCTTCATTTTTTTTAATTTAATTTTTTAATTTAAATTAATTTTTTTAAATTTAAATACGACATACCAAAATGTTACTACTCCAAGAATGATTTGATATAATTCTCAAGTCTTTCGATAATAATAGTTTATGCTAGTGCATCCGATGTTTCCCCATTTCTTTTTATCTTTACAGAAAGAGTAACAAAACCTTTTCTCTTATTTTCTTATTTAGCCTGTTGGCTCTATGTCACAAATTCTTGAGGAATGAAATTATCAGGTAGGCACAGGAACTGCTTCAGCAGAACTTGTTAGGTAAAAAATGAGCCCTGCACCTCTCGGCCCATTTTTATAGTGCTCAAGGAGCAGAGTCCTTACTATTATTTTAATGACCAGCTAAGACATTTGCTCTCAATTTGTTGGACACGAAACCTTTGGGGTTTCAAATGACCTTTTCCCAGGTATCTGCTAAGACCATCAGAAAACACAGATATTTGTAGTGCAATTCATAACAGTAGCGAAACTAAAGTGATGATGTAGCAATGAAATTAATTATGTGGTTTTGGATCACCACAAGAAGAAACTGTACAAAAGGGTCACAGGTTTAGGAAGGTTGAGAACCACTGATCCAAAAACTTTACTTTCAATACAGTGGATAAATATAGGGATTTCAAGCTTAAAGTGAGGTTGGACTGCATAGTGAGACCCTGCCTCCAAAGTTTAGAAATAAATTATTTTGTTGTTATGTCAGTAGGAGGATCTTTAAAAAAGAGGTGTCCTGAATGTTTATAGGAGTAAACAGTGTTTTGTGTTTTGTTTGTTTTTAAATAATTTATTAGATTTTTTAAAAAATACCAATCCAAGTTCCCACTCCTTCCCCTCCTCCCATTCCCTCCAGACACCATCCTCAAAGAGGGTAAGGCATACTGTTTTGTGGAAGGTCCAAGACCCTCGCCACTCTATCTAGGCTGAACAAGGTATCAATCCAAAGAAAATAGGTTCCCAAAAAGCCAGTACATGCATAAGGGATAAATCCTGGTGCCACTGCCAGCTGCCCCTCCGTCTGTCCCAGCCATGCAACTGTCAACCACATTCAGAGGCTCTAGTTTGGTCCTATGCTTATTTCTTCCCAGTGGAGTTGGCACTCTCATTAGCTCATGTAGACTGTTTCAGTGGGTATACCCATCATGATCTTGATCTTTTTGCTCATATTCTCATTCTTCTCACTCTTCAGCTGGACTTTGGTGGCTCAGCCCAGTGCTCTGATGTGTGTCTCTGTCTTTGTCCATCATTTGCTGGATGAAGGTTCTATGGTGATTTTAAAGATATTCATCAATCTGACTACAGGGCAAATCAAGATCAGGCCTCCTCTCCTCTATTGCTTAGGATCTTAACTGGGGTCATCCTTGTGAATTTCTGGGAATTTCTCTAGTGCCAGGTTTCTGCTAACCCCATAATGCTCCCTCAATCAAGATATGTCTTTCCTTGCTCTCATCTCTGTCCCTCCTCCATGTTGATCATCTCATTCCTTCAAGTTCTCCTCACCCCTCTTCTTTTTACCTCCTCTTTGCCTTCTACCTTCTCTTCTTACCCCACTCCCATGCTCCCAATTTTGTTAGGTGATCTTGTCTGTTTCCAGTTTCCAGGTGAATCTATGTATGTTTTTCTTTGGATTCACCTTGTTACTTAGCTTCTCTTGGGTCATGAACTATAAGCTAAATATTCCTTTGTTTATGGCTAGTATCCACTTATGAATTAGTACATAGTATATTTATCTATTTGGATCTGGGATACCTCACTCAGGATAGTGTTTTTAATTCCATCAATTTGCATGCAAAATTCAAGATGTCATTATATTTTTACCACTGAGATTAATTCTAATGTGTAAATGTGCCACATTTTCTTTAATCCATTCTTCGGTTGAGGGACATCTACGTTGTTTCCATGTTCTGACTGTTATAAATAATGTTGCTATGAACATAGCTGAACAAATGCCTTTAAGGTATGGTTGAACATCTTTTGGGTATATGCCCAAGAGTGGTATTGCTGGATCCTGAGGTAGGTTGATTGAAGTTTCTGAGAAACTGCCTATTAGTGATTTGATTCATAACTTCTGTTAGTTCTCGTATTTGATTGTTAAATTTCTGTCTGGTTGACCTGTTAATTGGTGAGAGTGGAGCATTGATGTCTCCTACTATTAGTGTGTGAGGTTTGATGTGTGATTTCAGATTTAGTAATGCTACATATGTAGGTATTCTTATATTTGAGGCATAGATGTTCATATTGATGGATTATTCCTGTTATGAGACTAAAGTGTCCTTCTCCATCTCTTCTGATTGATTTTAATTTGAAATCTATTTTGTTAGATATATTAGGATAACTATACCTGCTTGTTTCTTTGGTCCATTTAATTGGAAAACCTTTTCCCAACGTTTTACTCTGAGATAAATCTGTCTTTGAAGTTGAGATGTGTTTCTTGTATACACAGAAGGCTGGATTCTGCTTTCATATCCAATCTCTTAGCCAGTATATTTTTATAGGTGAATTGAGTCCACTGATATTGTGAGATATTAATGACCAGTGGTTGTTAACTCCGGTTAATTTTTGGTAGTAGTGTTTGTGTGTTTCCATTCTTTGGGTTATGCTGTTGGGAGGTTTCAGCTCCCTGTGATTTGTGGGTTCAGTTAGTTTCCTTGGGTTGGGGTTTTCTGTCTAGTACTTTCTGTAGGGCTGGGTTTGTGGATACATATTGTTTAAATCTGTTTTTTTGTCATAGAATATCTTGTTTGCTCCATTGATGGTGATTGAAAGCTTTGCTGGGTAGTAGTCTGGGCTTGTAACCATGGTCTCTTAGTGTCTGCAGCACATCTATCCAGTACCTTATGGTTTTATGGTTTCTATTGGGAAGTTGGGTGTAATACTGATAGGTTTACTTTTATATGTTACTTGACCTTTTTCTTTTGCAGCCTTTTATATTCTTTCTTTATTCTATGTGCTTTTTGTTTTGATTATTATATATCAATGGAACTTTTTTTGACCCGGTCTATTTGATGTTCTGAAAGTATTAAGTACCATCATAGGGATATCCTTCTTTAGGTTGGGAAAGTTTTCTTCTATTATTTAGTTGAATATATTTTCTGTGCCTTTGAACTGGAATTCTTCTCCTTTTTCTGCCCCTATTATTCCTTGTTTTGGTCTTTTAATGCTGTCCCAGATTTCCTGTATGTTGTTAAGAATTTGTTGGATTTAATGTTTTCTTTGACAAATGAGTCAATTTCCTCTATAGTATCTTCAGCACTTGAGATTCTTTCTTCTGTCTTTGTATTCTGTTATTTATACTTATCTCTGTGGTTTCTGTTTATCCAGATTTTCCATATCCAGAAATCCTTTGGTTTGTACTTTCTTTAGTACCTCTATTTTAGTCTTCAAGTCTTGAACCGTTTGCTTTACCTGTTTGATTGTTTTTTCTTGGTTCCCTTGGGTTTCTTTGAGAAATTTATTAATTTCTTGCAAATTTTTGCCTTTTCCTTCATTTCCTTAAGTGAATTTTTCATTTCCTCTTTAAAGATCTCCAGTGTTTTCATAAATTTACATTTGAAGTTGTTTACTTTTGCTTCTTCGGGGTTAGAATGATCAAGTCTTCCTGTTGTGTGATTCCTGGGTTCTGGTGTTACCATGTTGATTTTTATGTTGTTGGAGGAATTCTTGCATTGCCACCTACCCATCTCTTCCTTCAAATGAGGCCGGCAGTGTCTTTCTGTCTTTGTCCAATTCTTGCAGTGGGTTTCTGAATGTTTGGAAGTTTTCTAAGTCTGCTCTGTCAATGAACATCTCCGAAAGCCTCTGAGATCTTCATAAGCCTGCTCTTTTGGTCTTCTCTCCTGGTTCACTCTCTTGGTGCTCTCTCTTAATCCCCTCAGTATTGTAACAAACTCTTGGTTCCCTCAATATTGTAGCAGGCATTCAGCTCCTTAGGCAGGGCAGGACAGTAGCTTGGAGAGGGTCCTGTGGATGCATTGGATTTCAGGGAAGCCTACCAGCAGGAAACTCTCTGCTGGCTGGCTAGAAAAGCCATGGGAGTTGAAGGAGGGCCCAGGGTTTTGTCCCACTTTGGAGGTCCTAGAGTGACTGTTCATTCACCTCTTAAGTTCTTTCAGTATTGGAGCAAACTGTGCTTTAGAGGCCCACCAAGGTTGCAGAATTGTAGCTGGCTTGGGGGCAGGAAGTGGCTAGTTGTTTGGAGGGGACTGCTGGCTTGCTAGAAAAGCCAAGGGAGTTGGGGGAGGGCCCAAGATTTTGTCCCACTGTGAAGGTACAAGAAAGTGGGGTGTCCTGCCACGTGGCTGTTCACTCACCTATTATGTCCCCTCAGTATTGGAGCAAGCTATGTTTCAGAGTTCCACTGAGGTTGCAGGAAGATAGGTGGGTTTGTTTGGTTTTTAATACTGATTGTTTACATTGTGACAATTTTTGCACAATTTGAGGCTCTTTTTGTTAATTTGTTTTTATATTTTCTTTCATTTACTAGAACAGTGTATAAACCAGTGTCTTCTTCTTCCCTAACTAGGAAATCTGGTATTATGTTTTAAGCAGTTATTGCAAAAGTAAGAACACTTGATGTAGAAGTATATTTCTGCCTGATTGTAAATAGGTTAATAATTGATGGACATTTTAAGCTTGTGTCAAAAATTAATTAAAAACCAAACTTCAAGGGAAGTTTGTAGGAATATTGGTAAATCATTCCTAGAGGGAAATATAGGGCTGGGATAGGTTTTATTATTAGCTCTGTTTCTATTGTTGATGAATTTTTTATTTGACAGTGTCATACACTTACAAAATGATTCTCATTTCTCCACATTCACTCTTCCTCTTTTCCTTCCCATCACCTTCCCTCTTCTATATTTGCCTAATACTTGACTTCTGGTTTTATATGGTGACCTGAACTCTTTCTTAATATAGACTTCTGCACTACTTTAAAGGCATAAATTCAAATGTATAAAATCTTTGGATGATCACATGAAACACTTTCCCCATATCCTTTGGTTAGGAGTTTTTGTTTCTGTTATTGATTTGTGTTGCTTGTTTGTCATGTTAAGACAAACCAGAGCCATTTGAGAAGCAAGAGCATCTACTGAGAAATGACTCTATGAGACTGACCTATAAGCAAGTCCTTAGAATGTCATTTTTTAAAAATGGTTGATGTGGAAGGGGTCAGCCCACTGAGACAGTGCCACCCCTTAGCAGGTAGTTCTGACTGCTATAGGAAAGCAGGGTAGGCAAAACAGGGAAAGCAAGCAAGTAAGAAGCATTCTTCCATGGCCTCTGCATTGACAAAATACAACAAAAATTGTCAAAAGTCTTTGAAGAACAAGTATTTAATGATGTTAGCAAACTGTCCCAGAATTTTGTACAATTGATTAAAATTTAGAAAGCTGGGAAGATGGAACAGTGAGTAAAATGCTTGCTTGCTTACGTGTGGAGGCTTGTTGAATCAGGCTGTGAACCCCCAAGTTTGCATTCACATTGATTAAATAAAATCAACCTTGTTTCTGAAGGCTATTGTGGGAGAGGCCACTTGTTGGTTCCTGGCTGCTCAGACCCAAAATAATCACGGAAAAACTGTATTATTTAAATCACTGCTTGGCCCATTAGCTCTAGCTTCTTATTGGCTAACTCTTTTTTGTTTGTTTGTTTGTTTGAGTAGTTTTTTTTTTTTTGAGACAGGGTTTCACTGTGGCTTTGGAGCTTGTCCTAGAACTAGCTCTCGTAGACCAGGCTGGCCTCGAACTCACAGCGATTTACCTGCTAACTCTTATATATTAATTTAACCCATCTCCATTAATCTATCTATGAGGTCCTGGCAGTGGTTCCATGGCTTCCCTTGACTCCATCCCTTTTCTTCCAGGAGTCAGCTTAGTTTTCCCCTGCCTAGCTCTGTTCCCCTATAGCTCTGCTATAGGCCCAAAGCAGTTCCTATATTTATCAATGGTAATCACAGCATACAGAGGAAAATCCCACATCAGAAGGCTAAGTTAGTAACACAAGTAGTTAGGTGGGATTTGGAAAGGTGCAAGATTTTCTGGTTAGGCAGGGAGAAGCATGTGTCTTTCAGAGATGCCAGCAAGAAGAAAAGGTTAGCTTTTTATTATTCAACCTCTCTGAGCCAGCAGGCTTTCACCACAGCCTTTGAATCTCAAGTCTTATTTATAAGTAGATGGTAGAGATTTAGTTAAAGCTGGTGTCTGTGGAAACAGAATTCCTGCCATCTAGCAGCTTGAATGGCCAGGCCTCTGCCAGAGAAGCAGGTTGATAACTGTGGGGTTGCAATTGCTGGCTGAAATAATAGTAGACTTGGGCTCAGACACTATGCCTAAATTAAAAGAACACATAAGGAACTGCGTTTTAATCTCCAACCTTCATGTTGAACTGGTTCTGGTAGCATGTATTTCCAACTCAGAACTGAGGGGCATGGTAGACAAATTCCAGGGGGAATGAAATAAAACTGCAAAATTCATGCTCAATGAAGAGATTCTATCTCAAAATGTAAGGCAGAAAGACAGACAACATCGTAATGTTAACCTCTTGCCTCCACATGTGTACCTCTAGGCCCACCCACCCCATATACCACACACAGATACACACAGAATACATAGTACTCCTTATAATTATCCTATGCTTAAATTGTTTTATTAATATCATTCATGAGTAAGCTGAGTCTTATGAATGACTTTGTTGCTTAGGTGTAAATTAAGTCAACTTGGATTCAAACCTCAATACTAAGAGTAAATTTAAAGTAATAAATACTAAAGGAAATACTATAGGATGGTATTTATTATATCTCCATTAATATTTAAACATTCAAGGAATTATAGTGTACATATTTCTCATAAACAATTTCAGTTTGAGCATTCATTTCTGTTTAATTTGGTAATAAATATTATTAAATTTGCTATACTATATAGATAGTCATAAAACATTTTCTAGGCAAATTAGTGTGACAAAGATGAAAATAAGACTTCCAAGGAAAATTAAAATATTTCACAATATTCCATTATCTTCTAAATTTTGCATGTTACTTCTGGAATTTAATATTTTGACATTACATTCTTATGTTTATTTTCAAAACTAAGACAGTGATTAAAATATATAATAAAAGCATGTTGATCATACAGAAGTGGAGCTTGCTAACAAATCTAAGAGATTCTATATTTTGGATAAATTAAAAACTTTCATGGGAAAAAGGATCCAAAAACTATAATTACTTATTTTATAATTTAGTATTATATTCAGTATAATTCAATATTATCTTTGTCTCTGCACACACCCACAGACAACATCAAATTTTTACTGTTTAAACTTATGTCATGAAGTCAGGATTTTTGATTTAGAGTATTCATATTTCTTGGTAAATTTAGATTTCACTAAGATTATTTTGCTTCTAATTTTGTGCCTTTAAAATTCATGCTTTCAAATACAAAATGAAGCAAGAAGGATATAAAATAATCACTAATGTCTATAAAATACTGTCTTAAGATTTTTATGGGATTGTTATTTTATGCAGTTTTAGAATTTGGTAAATGTCCCTAAATAACTAACTATGATTACAGTAGAATAGAAATAGCTTGAAGTTTTCTCTGCTCTTCTACGTGGCAGTACAGAACACATTGCTAAGTGTAAATGTTAGACAAATTCTAAAATATGAAAATGAACAGTAAGTATTTTCTGATTATTCCCTTATTTCTGTACTGTTCTTGTATTTCTAATGCCATCTCCTAAACGTACTCCATCTTCCTGTCTTAATGACATTCTTGCCTTCTATTCATATTGGGGAGGCAGGGAACATAAACGTCAGAAATGCAAATAGAAATATCTTCAGATCATTATGCATTTGCAAACAAAAAATAGTTTAAAATTTTAAAATCCGTCAAACAAAAGTTATATTCAAAAAGTGATGAAGATAAAAGTTTCAATTGCTACCTGCCAATAGAAACATAAAAAAAAATAGTACCTGTAACTGGTACCTACTTAGAGCCTTTATCCCAACTGACTGATGGTCATCGTACTATAAAGTAGTTGGTGCCTTACTCTACAATGGTAAGCCAGTTGTGGAATACACTAAGGCAGCAATGAAACAAAAGATGTGAGACAAATCAATCACTATCTCGTTAGATTTAAGCCCCACTCCAT
Source organism: Dicrostonyx torquatus (assembly GCA_028555095.1). Taxonomy (NCBI): domain Eukaryota; kingdom Metazoa; phylum Chordata; class Mammalia; order Rodentia; family Cricetidae; genus Dicrostonyx; species Dicrostonyx torquatus. The sequence continues at coordinate 897,256 of JAQHUG010000086.1, forward strand.
GAGATGAAACTTATGATTGACATTGTTCTTCTAGCCAAGAATTTTAGAATAGATAACAGAAAACCAAATACTATTGAGCTGTAAAGGAACAGGGTAATAAACTGATCTTAAGCAAAATTCTGCTGTATATAAAGGTTAGTATTTCTAACAACCAACACCAGAGTAGCTTTCTCCTATAGAAAATGGGAACAAATACAGAGACCTATAACTGCATGCTGTTCAAAGAATGAGAGGCCTTGGAGCATTTAAACTAAATGGGATTTATTTGTCAAATTCCTCCTATCAGCTATCAGGAAACAGTTATTTTCTACCTCACCGAGCTTTGTTTATCTATTCTTCAACTTTGTGCTTTCATAAGATTAAATACATGAGTGTGTCCATGTGTCTCTGTGGGTATATATTTCTCATGCTGTACAGAGAATTTTGATGCTGTTGGTTTTTTTGTCTGTTTGTTGTCAACTGGATACAAACTAGAGTTATCTGAAAGGCTATCTCATTTGAGAAAATTCATCCTTAAAAACTGGTTTTAGGAAATTTTCTTAGTGATTGATAAAGTGGGCACATCCTATTGTGGGAAGTAGCATCCCTTGGATGGTGGTCCTGGGTTCTATAAGAAAGCAAGATAAGCAAGCCAGTAAGCATCACACCTCCACATACTCTGCATTGTTCCTGCCTCCAGAATCCTGTCCTGATGAACTTCCTGTCTTGATTGATCAATGATATGGAAATCTAAACTAAATGAATCCTTTCCTTTTCAAGTTTCTTTGATCATGGTGTTTTATAACAACAATAGCTACTCTAAATAAGACACAAACATTTTATTTTCCTGCTTCTTCTAGCTCTCTCTTTTTTTTTAGTTTGCATTTCTCTGTTCTGACTTGTTATTTTCTTGGTCTATTTGTTCTTTAGTGAGAGAGAAAGCCTGATAGGTTTGAATCAGTGGATGATCTGAGAAGACATGAGAGAAGGGAAACTATGTTCAGAATACACTGTATAAAAAATTATTTTCAATAAAAAAGGAAGGAAGGAAGGAAGGAAGGAAGAAAATTGAAAGAATGGAAATGTATATTCCTTGCAGATAGTACCAGAAAAGGACTACACTGGCTGCCTCAATATCATAAAAAATACATTCATGAAGTTCACTGAAAAATGAAACAAAAAAGCATAGTATAAATCTAAAGAAGGGCAATTCATGAAGAAGATAAAGTAATTATAAACAATTGACCCAAGCAAAAAAGGCTTAAAAGATAGGATGCACACATTCATATAATATTAGAAATAACTCTATTGAAATTGCTAGATATTTCACCACACTTTTAGTAACTTGTAAAAAAGTTAACAGGTAGATCTCTGTGAGTTTGAGGCAAGTCTGACCTATAGAGCAAATTGCAGGACAGACTCCAAAGCTTCCAGAGAAACCCTATCTATAAACAAACAAAAAAAGCTTTAAAAACTAGTTAGAATGTAAGCAGAAACTGAGGTCGGAAACACTAAAACATTCTATAAACCTATTTCATCTACTAGACTTCAAGAGAACATGTCTTTCCAAGTGAATGCTAAATCTTTTCAGGTGTGCTTAGATATTTTCAAAGGTCAGATTATGGGTTATATTGCAAAACATATGTGGTGGAGGAGGTCCTTCTGTGTTTGTGTTGCTTTCATTGATTAATAAAAAAACTTCCTTGGCCTTTTGATAGGACAGAAATTAGAAAGGCGGGGAGGACAGAAATAAATTCTGGGAGGAAGAAGACAGAGACAGAGAGATATCATTAAGCTCCTGCCTGAGACTGACGCTGGTTAGAATCTTTTCCGGAAAGCCACAACCTCGTAGTGTTACACAGATTGGTAGAAATGAGTTAGATCAGGATGTGAGAGCTGGCCAAGAAGAGGCTAGATATAAAGGGCGAGGCAGTAATTTAATTAATATAATTTCTGTGTGGTTATTTCAGGGGTTAAGCTAGCCAGGTGGCGGGACGTGGCCTGCTTCACCATACAACACATATTCATTGAGGAGATTTAACTTGGTTAGTAGGTCTCTACCAACCAATTGCAGTATGATTAAGTCGGAAGCTGATGACAAACAAAAAAATCAGAAATTTTACAAATGTATTAAAATATGCACATCTGCAAACAACTTTTTTGCATTTTTGTTTTATTTAAAATACTTTTTCATATATTATATTCTGGCTGTGGTTTCCCCTCTTATAGCTCCTCCCAGATTTTCCCTTTCCACCTTCCACCCAAACCCATACCCTTATTTTCTCTCTTTCATTATAAAACAAATAGACATCTAAAAATAATAACAAAAGAGAAACAAAAAAAAAGGAGCCAAAGAAATAAATACAGAAACACATATAGGTGCAGAGGCATACATTTACACATAAAGGAATCTCATGAAAACATATTGGAAGCCACAGTACATATGCAAAGGACCTGTAAAAAAAACAAAACAAATTCAAACAAAAAAATTGTGACAAGGCATTATGAGACAAAACATTCTCAAATCTATCCCTGAGTTCTGTTTTGTGTTGACTATAACTGATGAGCATGGGGCTTGCCACTGGAGTGGTTTATATCGAGTGAGACTTGCTTGAAGAAACCTGATTTTTCATTTGCAAGTGGTTATTTGTAGGGAGCCTCTGGGTTATTGATAAAAGGCTATGTCAATTTCCAGTTTGGAACTGGTTCCCTATCTGGACAAGACCTGTGCAGATCCTGTTCACGCTGCTGCTGTCTCTGTGAGTTTGTGTATAAACTGATTTTACTATGTTTAGAAGGTCTTATTCACTCAGAGTTCTCTTCTCTCTTTTACAATTTCTTTGCCTCCCTTTCTTCAGGATTCTCTGAGCACTGAGAGAGAATTTGATAGAGATACACCATTTAGAACTGGATCTTCCGTAGTCTCTCACTCTCTGCATATGGTCCACCTGTGTGTCCCTGTATGTATTCCCATCTACTGCAGAAGACACTGATCTATTACTTTAACAGAATGTTCTTAATTGTCATTTTATTGTTACATTATTTTGCAGTACTTGGATTTCTGTGGGGTCCACGTACTTGGTCACCTTAGTAGTGTGGGTGATAAGTTCCATCATATCGAGTTGGGCTCAAATTAAATCAGATATTTGTTAGTTATCCCCATAAGCTTTGTCCTACTATTGCATGTTGTAAATGAGGGAGAGGTGCGTGTTGTATTCCCCAGCCGCTGCTGGTCACTTGTACCAAAATAACCACATGACAAACTGGATTCATTTAAATACTGCCTTGCCCGTTATCTCTAGCCTTTTCCCGGCTAGCCCTCACCTCATAAACTAACCCATTATAAAAGTCTGTGTGTCACCACAAGGTGGGTGACTTACCCTGGACGGTCCTAAGGTACCTCCATCTCCCACAGGAGCCTCATGGCGTCTGGCTCACTTCCTCTCTTCTCCTCCCAGAACTTCCGTTCTGTCTACTCCGCCCACCTAAGCGCTGACCTATCTATAAGCCAGGCAGCTCTTTATTCAACCAATAAGAGTAATACAAAATACAGGAGAACACTCCCACATCAATTGCACTAGAGCATCTTCCAGGAATGTTGCCTTTATAGAACGAAGACTTTTGTTGACCTTTACACACTGATAGTGGGAAACAAAGTACTCCACTTTCACCAATGGAAGTTCCTCCAGACAAAAACTAAACAGCAATGATTTATCTAATAAATGTTATAAACCAAATGGACCTAACAGATATTTATTTCACCCAAACACTAAAGATTATACCTTCTTCTCTGCACCCCATGGAACTTTCTCCAAAATTAAACACATGCTGGGTTACAAAGTAAGCCTTAAAAGATGCAAGAAAATTAAAATAACTTCCTGCACCCCATCAGACCAAGCTGTTATTAAGATATGTTAGGGCAAAGAACTTGTGGGAGTACCAAACTAATCTGATTTGATTAAAGCCCACTCAATAAGATTGAACCCACACCTGACACATACCCAGTACCAGATATCCAAGTACCATAGATCAGATAGTCCAGGGAACTACGGTAAAGCAAATACTACTGGTCTATAATAGTACTACTGACAATGACTGACACTGCCACTGCCACTACCACTACCACTACCACTACTACTATTACTACTACTACAATAATAATAATAATAATAATAATAATAATAATAATAATAAAACAAAAATGACTGCTAATGAAAGACTGCAATACTCAGAGATCAATGGTTTATTCATCTACCGTCACAGAAGCTTTCTTCTCCTCCACTCTTCCAGCAGATGGAAAGAAATGCAGAGAACCACATTAAGCAGAAAAAGAGAGTCCTTGGAACACACAGCTCTAAATGAGATTTCTCTATCTAATCTCTCTTCTCAGAGCTCAGGGAACCCCCTAAAAGAGAGATCAAAAAGAGTTTAAAAGTGAGAGGGGATGGAGGACACCAGAAGAACAATGGTCTCTGAATTAACTGAGACATGGTTGACTATACATCACAACACATTTACAGAAATCTCAAAAATGTTGGAATTAAATCAGTTGCTTTATCTATGTCAAAGATTTGTCTATTCTCAAGATCATAAATGAAATTTTAGTAAATAAAAGTACATAAATTTTAAGAAAAATAAAAACATCAATTATGGTGTTTCAAATTAAATTAGAAATTTCTTGAAATACATATTAATCATTGATTTTTTCAGCTGCTTATTTCATTCTGAACTCAATAGTCAATAGTCTGTATTGTGTAGGTATGTTTGTGTTTTATGTTATTCTTTGTGTTTAGTAGACTGAAATGATATATTTGAAATATAACTTATAATTGTTTCTATTTGTCATAAAAAGTTTTTCAGTCTAATGAATCAACCTTTTAAGCTTTATTGAACAATATTTTCTTACAACAAATTGAAAAGACACTAAGTGCCAGTAAACCATATTTTATCATATGCCATTTAAATATGTGAGATAAAATTAGTACAAAGTGCTTAAGAAAGATTAGGAGTGCTGTAAATATTTTGCTAAGCATTTTATGTGTTGTATTAAATTCTTAGAATAGCTATACAATATTTTACTTATGTTCTAACTGAGCTTATTTGCAAATTGTTAATAAAATGAACTGATTAGTATTAGAGAAGACGACAGAAAATCATAAAAACAGATTTTTTCAGACCTAATCTTAAGTCAAAACCAGATCCAAATTCCGATATGAATGAGTTTAGATAGAACCATTCCCAGAGTCTTCCATGCTCATAGCCACATTCAATTATTGATAGAGCCTCTTTTAGTCATTAAGAATGGGTGCTTTATATCCACTAAGAAAGGCTCAGATGGGTTCACAGAGATTGAAAAGTCAAGCAATAAGGCCTGCATAGGTCTATACCATGACCTTTGCATATATGTTATGGCTGTTTTTTTGCCTGCTCTTGATACTGTTTTCCTCCTATTGGGTTACCTTGTTGAGGCTGCATATGAGACCCTTTGACCTTGTCCTAGTGTATCTTGTTTAGTTTTGTTTGGTTGTTGGAGACCTGCTCCTCTCTTGGAGGCCTGCTCTCTCCTGAAGAGAAAATAGTCAAGGAGTGGGTCAGGAAGAAAGGGGGGGGTACAGTAAAGTTAGGAGGAGTAGAGGGAGAAGAAACTCTGGTACCTGGAATGTATTAAATGAGAGAACAATATGTTTTCAATAATGTTAAGAAATGTGTGTTTTAAAGACCTACTCAGTTGGATTTATTCATTAATATAACTGGAAGTTGAATACTTGAAGACCTAACCATAACATTGTGGATGATTGAATCACTATTTTCCATCTCAGGGGATGATCAGATCACCCCTGGGGTACTTGGGAACATTGAGTTACAAATAAGTCAGTGGTTCCTTGTATCCTTCAAGAGAAAAAATCCCCACCATGTACTTGTCAGGGTCTACATTCCCTCCATGTCATATTTAGTGAATCTTCTGACTAAACTTCATGTTCAGACCTACTGAAACAGAACACGAATTTCCTCCCAAGCTAATGAGAACTCTGAACATAGAATTTCCTTTTTTTAAAAATTGTTTCATTTTCTTCTACCTATTATCTTTTAAGACTACAGTCTTATTTCTCCAAAGAAACTTCTTGGTCTAACTTTCCAACACAGCTGCATAACTCTGTGGGATGAATAAGTCTTACATATTCTCTTTCTAAGAACTACTATGTTTATATTTGCTGTAGGAGTTGTTACAATGACAATCTTAACAGTGATGTAGGAGGACTAATTTGTAACTTATCTTGAGACAGTGGTGGTATCAGGGCTTTCAGGAAATGAACTTACACCAAAATGATTTTCCTCTATTTCAGATTGACTTCAATAGTCCCTCATTGGTGTAGGAGAGTCATTCTGTATTTCTGTGCTTTCATTGGCTTAATAAAGAGACTGCCTTGGCCTGTAGGATAGGGCAGCCCTTAGGTGGGTGAAGTAGACAGAACAGAAGGCTAGGGAGAAGGGAAGAAGCCAGATATCATGTTTCTCCAGCCCACAGTGGATTTGGTTAGAATCTTCCCAGTAAGCCATGACTACGGGGTGATACACAGATTACTAGATTATGGGTTAAGCTAATATGTATAAGAGGTTAAAACTAATGGGCCAGGCAGTATTTAAATGAATACAGTTTGTATGTAATTATTCCTGGTATAAGCTAGCCAGGGCCAAAAGCAGACCCGTGGCCGGGAGCTGGGCACGAGGGAACCTAGTCCCCACAGCCTGCTCCGCCTCATTACTACAGTTTGGCACTCCAACGTGGCCAGCTAAATCCACTTAAAAACTGGAGAGGACTTAAAAAGGAAATACTTTAACACAGCTTTTTGCTGTTTGTTAAATCTACCTCAGAGAGATTTCCTGGCTTGACAATAGCAGCAAAAAAGCTGCAAGGCTTCCTAGGCCTTGCTGCCAGTACAAACTCTGGCTATGGAGAATTTGTGGGCTCGGATGTTTGTGTACCCACTTAGGGTCAGGAGTAAGCAGCTGAGACCATGACCATGGCTCAGCTCTTCCTGCCTGGGTAGGCAGCAGGACCAGGTCTACTAGAAACTGGCAGTTTTGAAATACCAGTTTATAGTCTGTGCTGCCAGTATGACCTCTGGCTCCTGTGGGAGACATAACTTTAGAATGGGGTTTGTGAGTAAAATGCTATGACTTGCTTGCTTGTACCTGGAACATTGTGTTCAGCTCAGAGGCACGACTGACTCCAAGGCAGAAGCAGTTCAACCATGCTGAACTGTGCTTGCTAATCTCAAGCAGGATTGTAATTATCATAATAACAGCACAATTAAGGTTTACACTGGGCAGGAAACAAGCGGTACCGTAATTACTCCTATAGGGTGCAAGCTAAAATTTTTAAGAACTGCTTAATATTTACGAAATGCTCCTAGATAGTAAATAATTACAGATTCACAATAGGACAGATTCAGACATAAAAGAACTCTAAATGGGTCATACTGTTAAATAAATATATGTAGGCTTGGGAGAGAAAAAGAAAAAAATATACGAGTCATAAAACAATGTTAATGCCTTACAAAATGTAAAATGTTTAAAGAGACAGACTACAGATAGTTATAGATTAAAAGAGATAAAAATAAGCCACGTAAACATGGAAAATTCACAAAATGTCTGGATTATGTATTTTATTGTGTTTTGTTTAAATTTTTTGACTGTGAAGGAGCTAAGTACAGAGAGATATCTCATTGTATGGGCTGCCAAACTAAACCACCATATATGCTTTAAAGGTTTTATGACTTCCAAATATGGGTCTAAGGATATGATGCTTTGAAGAGGTTGTTCTTTTGTTTTCATAGAGGATGAGAACCTGTGGACTTCTCCTATACCAATCTGGTATGATAGACCATGCCCTCCTGAAAGATCACCGTGAACACCTTCAGAAAATTACTTCACTCAACTGATGAGTGAGATGTACCTAGCACACAGGTTATACCATGAAAGACCTAATTAACAGCACCCCCATACAGCAGGAAGCAGTTTGGAGAGAAGTAACTACGTCCATATTCCTAAATATTGTTTATAAATGCTTTTATTTACATTTAAACGGGGAGATGATATGGATATAAATAATTTACATTGATATAAATTTTTATTTATTGATACAAGTTTAAGGTCCATCTTGTTATGTGAATATTTCTGATCTTGATTAAGGTATTATGATTGTGTAGTTCATTAAAAATGTAATGTATAATTAGGAAACATAGATTGTTAATGAATAATCATCAACAATAGTCAAGTTTGTAGTTATGTTAGTTTCATTTTCTAGATATAGAGAGATATATTTCAATTAGATCGACATTCTCCATATCATTCAAAGACTACAGAATATGGCATTTAAATGTTTTAATAACTTAGGGCTTTTTATGACAATGAGACACGTCTGCTCCTCGCAACACCAAGCTACTTTCTGAGGAAGATGGGCATCGAAGAGGCTACTTACGGAGTTTGCTAGCCATTTGGGCAAGAAACTGCTCTTGCCTGGACTGCTTAAATGGACACAAAGAACCCGCAGAAAGAGGACTGCTGAACTTGCCTAAAGGTGAGATGGTCTTTTGGGGTTCCTGCTTCATAAATGAGTCCTCAAAACATTTTGCAGGATATAAAAGAAAGTGACTGAACTGACTTTGAATTTTCCTGCTGGATGCTATGGGCCTGTAGACTGAAGATGGATGCCCCAATGGTACAGAGGAACTTTGAGTGACTGTACAGGCAGGGAGATGTCTCTGTCATTTCTTGAGTTTTAGAAGTTGCTTATTTCTTGTTTAATTAGTTAGTATTATATCCTTCTGGATTCTTTGATGGAAATGAAGAATAGATAGATAATTATAGTTTTTCTTTGTTATAATAAAAGATAAAATAGATATAAATATGGTAACTGTAATACTTGCTTGATAACTGTTTTGTTATATGTAACTTTACTATGTTAAAATGAAAGCCTTTTTTGTTTAAACAGAAAAAGCAGAAATGGTGTAGGAGGGTCCTTCTGTATTTCTGTGCTTTCATTGCTTAAATAAAGAGACTGCCTTGGCCTGTAGGATAGGGCAGCCCATAGGTGGGCGGAGTAGACAGAATGGAAGGCTGTGAGAGAGAAGGCACTGGAGCAAATGCCATGTTTCTCCAGCCCAAGATGGACTTTGATTAGAATCTTTCTGGTAAGCCATGGCTACATGGTGATACACAGATTACTAGATTATGGGTTAAGCTAATATGTATAAGAGGTTAAAACTAATGGACAATGCATTATTTAAATGAATACAGTTTGTGTGTAATATTCTGGGTATAAGCTAGCCAGGGCCAAAAGCAGGTCCGTGGCCGGGACCTGGGTGCCAGGCACTGGGAAACACAGCCAGCCCGCACGGGGAGCAGGTGGGACACAGGACCCTCCTCATTACTACACCTCATCTCATTGAATATGAAATGTAGAACACATACTTGCTTCAAAAGTGATCGATTAATTATTTTATCTCCTTAGCAGAGACTTGCTTCTTTGACAATAAAATAGGATACATTAAGCCATGTGACAATATCCACTGTGCAAGAGAAAATAGGTAGGGCTCATCTTGATAAGCTCAATGTGGAGCAATTCATATGTTAATTTCAAAGGAATAGCTTAAATTAGTGGGGGAATTACATACCAATGTCACCGTGTTCCTCAGAATAATGTAAACTTCAATGTTTTGTAGCAGATATCATCTGAAAATAATCAGAATTTCCATTGAAAAGGTTTTTTGTTGTTGTTACTCTAAGAAATAAAAATTATGGTATTTGGTTTCATAGATATAAATTCTGTGAAGGAGATTTAAAATAAAGGAGTCTCAAAATATTGGAATGTCTAGACTGTAGGATTGGAATTATATAGTTAGTGCTGAAGCCGTGGCCCAGAAACCTCTGTTAGTTATTTGGTGAGTGCTAGACATAATGATGTATTCAGGGGTGTCCCATCCATGGTCTGTTGGCTGTGTGTCCCAGAATAGCTACAATGAAATACTACTGCACGGCTGCAAACTTATTCAAAGCATTAGGAAGCATTATTGCACAATTTCTAGCTCAGTTGTGAAGCCTGAGATCATAAACTACACAGATGACAGCACATGCCGGAAATGTCATAGAAAATAAACACAGACATGAGCTTATGATTTGTATGTCTGCATGTCTTCTATTTATGGGGCTTCCAATGCTATTATGTAAAATAAGTGTACTTTATATGTGCTCCTGGCAAATTGGTGATGGAAAGAGCAGTAATCAACAGTGTTTTAAGCTATGATCCCAAACAATGAGCATTTATGGTTATTTAGGAGACAGATAATTTTTATTTTAATAATAATCGTGCTTCCAAAACTCAGCTGAATCTCCTGCACTGACTATTGCACTTTTAAAGCCTCTCTTCACAGTGTGTGCACAGATAAGATGAAGAAGGGTCTAAATTCTATTTTTAAACATTTAATTTTTATTTAAAAAGTACATTTGCTACCTTGTCCTTTAATGTTTTTAATCCCAGCCTGACTTTTCAAATACTGCAAAAGAAAGCAGCACACACACACAAGTAAAGTTGTGATGAAGGAAGATTATTCAGTAATAGGTTGACAGGTGAATTAAATTTTTGTAAAGACAAGTAGTAAGACGCTGCTTACTTTGTTGAGACTTTGTGCAAAGTTTCAGTCTATAATTTGTAAACCCCAAACCCATTAAGTATATGAACATGATGCCAAATTAATATGTTTACCAAGGATCCTGCCTTAAGAACAAATTAATGGAACTGAACACGTTTGAGCACATTTATTTTCTCAACAAAAGTGTTTTTTTTTGTTAAAACTCTTGTATATTACATTGCACAATCTATTTATGTGGTATAATATTTAATAACAGGCAAATTAAATAAAAGGATTTACTGATGATTCTATTCGGCAATTCATAGACGTAATAGCAAATTATGTCTTTAGGAAGAGATGATATTTTTTGAAGTTAGTTTGTCTCATCAGACAATAGATAGGCAAATTTTAAAAAATTAGAAAAGTTTAAGGAGTAGAAAAGCAAATTTTCAATCCTATTATCTGAAGGTAGATGGTGGCACCAATATTACAGATAGAGCTCAAGTAGTTACTTTTATTAAAAGTATTGAGAAATATAGTATCAGTGAAAATATGGCTTCCTTAGCGTCATTAAAGTGAGTTTATACTAGATATGGAAAACAGGTGTTAAAGCAATTGCTTCGTTCCTTGTCAACATATCTGCTGCTTTACATATTACATCCCAGCAACAGCAGGTAAAAGAGACCTTGAAAATTAATCAAAAACAGCATATTTGCCATCCAGAAATCAAACTGATAATGCAACATTGCACAGTGTAGAAAAAAAACATATATACAAGTATAACTCATGGAAACAACGTACAGACTGTCATGAAGGTTTAATTATCAGTGGTCCAAAGGAGCCAGTTGTCACCAGTGTAGCAACTCCTTGAAAGTCTTTATGCTGATTATTGCATCTTTGCTCACTTTTCTGAAATAAGATGGCTAAGTCTACATTAAATACCAAAAACATTTTATCATTGGCACATCTTATTAAATATTTCCTGGTATCAAAAAATTCATGCCAGAATTGAAAGATTAAAAACTGGCTCACATATTTAACATTTTATTACATGTAACATTTTATTACATGTAAATTAGAATGAAGCAAATATGAATCTGTAAGGAAAGAAATAACTAATCAAAATGGAGAACAGCATATCAATACATTCAAATCATAACCATGTTGCAAATAAAATTGAAATAATGTGATCTCAAATAAAAGCAAACCATTTTATAAATTTTGAATTTTTGACATATTTCCTAAACACTCTTGTGTTAAGCAAAATATGTAGGTTTATTATTGATATGAGTTTGCAAAAAGATCTCATGATTTCTGGTAAAATGACATTTTGATATATTTGCAACTGTGTTTTTAGTTGTCATAAATACATTACCTGGCAATTTAGAAGTATGACACATGGAGCTGCAAGCTAATATATGATTTCAAGAAAGATTCGATCATAATTACTATATTCAACTTCCTGGTACTCTCTTCTTAGAGATGAACATTTCCGACTAAACGGCCACACCGTGCACATGCCATTGCTGGTCTAAATTGCCTTTTGGCATCACCTACATTTGTGAACAATTATTTCCAAAATAAATGAACAGAACTGCAGCATCCCCAATATACCAAAGCTACGTACATGCGTACATACATGCATGCAATGAAAGTGCTCCCACAGGCAACTGTTTTCTATGAGCAGGGTATCACCCCACCTCCTCTTCAAAGTTGGCTCTAGCTCAGTGGAGTTTTGCCATCTAACAGCACGCTTCTGTGAACTGGCACTAATCTATGTAAAGACAATAGTCTCCTTTTCAGCATGTTGTAGTTCTTAGCTTTCTTTCCCTCCTCAAACTGAACATTCTGTGTTTCTTTCTTCCTACTTATTGCTCTTTATTCACTACACTTCTAAAAAAGGTAATCAGTAGTAACACACCCTACTTCCCAACGTTACACCCTTGAAATCTCCCCTACCAAATAAAATAATCTTTTACATTTCTTTTCTGAAATTCTTCCTCACAGAAGTTCTCAGTGTGTTTACTAAATGTAGCAAGTTTCTTGGCCAAATTTCACGTGAGAGGCCCCATTCTTGCTTCTGGTATAGTCTCTATTTCCTTCTGAAACCTCACAGGCCAGCCCTGGACTATGTGCATTTCTCTACAACACCTTGTAAATCCTGTTTCCAACACTTGGTGGCTAGTCCAAAGTGGCAAATGTTTCATTTTAGCAATTGTAAATGTAAACTGGTAGCGTAGAATGTCTTCAACTTGAGATTGTTCATACACACAAAGGAAGAAGAGATCTAGACTAGCTGAATAGACGATTATTATTATTATTATTATTATTAATTATTATTTCCCACATTGTCTTGGGGATAGACTCTCAGTGGTTCAGAGGATGAATCAGGAGACTTGGGGATGCAAAGTCCATTCTCTGCTACTGTCTACCACCTATAGCTTCTAATATGGCAGTGACTTAACTTCCATTTCTAAATTTAGAAGAAAAACATTATGAAGTGATATGATGAGTCTTTGCGTTCTCTAGATTAATTTAATTACATATATAATTGCTTAAAACAAATGAGGGGACAATGAATTTCTATTTTCAGTAATTCTACTATTTTGCCGCATAATAGCTTTAGGAAAATTGTCACTTCTTCATTAGATTGGTTCAAAGTTTCATCACTTCCAGAAATGTACTGACAAGAAAACATCTCAATGAAGAAGGACAGACATCCTCCGTTCTACCAACTAGGTAACATTATTTAATACATGAGCCTATGGGACCATTCCCATCCAAATTACGATGTCTATCACTTGCTATGAAGTTTGCATATCCACTTTCTTTTTTTTTTTTTTAATTTATTCATTTATTTTTGTTAAAAGCAAAATTTACATTTACTCCCCTTGTTCCCAGCCCTCCCGCTCCCCCACTACCCCACCGCCCTCCCCCTGCTTCCTTAAGATGGTGCAGGTTACCCTGTCCTATGGGGAGCCCAAGGCCCTCCCCCCCTCCATCTCAGTCTAAGAAGATGTGCATTCATATAGAATAGGTTCCCAAATAGCCAATACATGCAGAAGAGATAGGTCCCAGTGCCATCATCGTTGGTCTCTCAGTCCGTCCCCTCTGGCAGTCACATTCATAGAGTCCAGTTAGGACATTTGCTCATTCAGTCTCAGTCCAGTTGAATTTGATGAGCTCCCAATAGATCGAGCGCACTGTCTCTGTTGGTGGGCCAGTTCTTCATGGTCCTGAATTCCTTTCTCATTTTCTCCCTCCTTCTGCTCTTCCACTGGACCTTGGTAGCTCGATCCCTTGTTCTGATGTGACTGTGGGTCTCTGGCTCTATCTCCATTCATCATGCAAAATTTCTATGGTGACGCTTAGGATATTCAACAAAGTAACTATGGGACAAGTTCAGTTCAGGCACACACTCCTCTGCTGCCCAAGTACCTAGCTGGGACCTCCCTATGAATGCCTGGGGTCCCCTCAAGAGACAAGTCCCTTGCAAATCTTAGAAAGACTCCCGTTAATGTAGATATCTTATTCCCTTCCCCAATAGCCATCCTTCCTGCATCTCCATCCTCCCCAAACCCAGGCTCTCCGCTGTTCTTCCTTTCTCCCTTCTACCCCCCTCTCTTTCACCTACCCCTTCCCCCCATCCCAACCCCCACCCTCATCTCCACACCCGTGCTTCCAACTTTTGTCTGAAGGTTTTGTTTGCTTCCGACTTCCAGGAAAATCTTTATGTTTTTCTTTGGGTTCACCTTGCTATTTGGCTTCTGCAGGCTTGTGAGCTGTAAGCTTAATGTCCTTTGTTAATGGCTAAGGTCCACTAATGAGTGAGTACATACCACACTCTTCTTTTTGGGTTTGAGACATCTCACTAAGAATACGGTAGCATGTATGACTTTTCTTGAGGTGCTCTTAAAAGTTTCCAGATATCACTGTGCTTGGTTTTATGCCTCTGATGAAAAGTAGTAGAAGCATAGTCATGAAAATATTAAATGTGTCTTGGACTTTATACAGCTTCAGGGTACTAAAAAATCATATATGATAGAACTTTTGAATTAATACAAAGAAATCTCTACAATTACTTTGTTCTCCACTATTTACCAAGGCATCTTGGTAGTTCTATGCTTTCTCCATCTAATTTAGAGTACTTGCTCCTATTTCATAGAAATAGTTCAGTAACATATTATTCATAAGACAAGGACTATCTCACTGGTAGAGACTATTAAAAATAAAACTAAATCAAAATAAATGAAAGTTTAGTGCTTCATGAACCTCACAAAGTTCAAGCAATGTGATCAGCAACTTCTGTGTAGGTGTAGTTGGAGAATTTGGATATAAATGTTCTGTTAGTTTACTTTTCTATACTAATTAATTATGATTTCTTCACCAACAGGCAGATTAAACAAAGCCCTCTCTTTAATTTGTCATATCTCATATGACCTCTTGACATTGAAATATTTTCTTGGAGCTTATGATCTTCTCAACTATTTCTCATAAGCCTCAGCAAAGTTCTTAGAATAATAAACTCTATTAAGTTTGTCTTTATTCAGTTACAGGAATAAAGAGCTCAAAAGAGCCAAGTCACCAGAGGTGATTTTGTATTCATTGTCTTTTACTTTTTTAACAAGAAGAAGATAATAAACTCTGCACAGAGACATGGAAGGGCACATTCCATGTGTGTTACTACATGAAAGGAACTACATGAAAGAAGGGAGTTTAAAAAGAATATATGTTATAAGATTCTATTTATGAAATGTTCCAAAATGAGCAATACTACAGAGACAGAAAACATCAATGACTGCTAGGGGTTCAAATTGAGGGGAAAAGATATATGAATAGTTGATAACCAGGGACATTAATGCATAAAAATATTTTGTAGGAGAGCAAAATAGTGAATGTATGATTCCATAGTTTTTTGAAAAGTTGAATAACTTTAGGACACAAAAAAGAAAACAAAATTAACATAATTTTAAAAGTCATTTTGGATATGGAAATTTCATAGCAAAAACTGTCAAAACTGAATTGATTGTATTAGAAAAGTGCATGGGAAAATAATCTCCCTGATGTTGGTGGTAGAAAGCACGTGAGCCTCAGTAACAATGAATATGAGTGAATCCTCCATGGCAAAGGAAAGTAAACACTCACAGTCTCTCCAATTAAGGAAGTGATTGCAAGACTGGAATGGTAACACTCAGGAAGCCGAGGAAGTGGGATTTCCACGAGTGCTAGGGCTACAAAGCAAGACTCCATTGAGATAAAAATGTCAATCAGTCAATCAATCAATTAAGTTTTTCCCGCTGGAGACATTGTCAATGAATAAAATTGCCATGTGAAGATGAAATTAAATAATGATGTAATATGCTTACAACCAGGTTCCTTTTTTGTTTGGATGAAAGATGAGAGAAAATTAAATGGCATAATATTGCTCTCATGTCCTTGGTGGAGGCTCTCCAACATCTACACCACTAGGGTCAGCCTTACTGCATTACCTAGGTGACGTTTAGGGGCCCACTTAAATCACAGTGCTGAAGCTGGTGATACACAGGGCCAGCTCTCTCACTCTCCTTAGCTCAGGGACAGCTCTCCCACCTGCCACAGCCCTTGAGGGCATGTAGTGGGTGGAGCACGGAGGTTCTTTCCAGTAACCTTGCCAACATATGATAGATGAGGGGCGGAGCCAGGTCTCTCATACTCACATTCTCAGGCGCTCACCCACTCTCTCAAGTGCTGCATCTGGTGAGGGGCAGGATCAACTCTGGCTGCTGCAGGTGGCAAGGTGTAAAGTTGAAGATGGCATCTTTTCCTCTTTCTCACACAACAGTGAAGAGGTGTGACCACACCGGCAGGATCTGTACTACTGCGGTGACCAAGCAAAGTGCAAGGCCTGCTCTCCTGAGTGTAGCAATTAGTGAGGGGCAGGAAGACCTCTCCCGCCCTTGATCCCTACTGCGCAGGTTGTGAAAGCAGAATACATGTGGAAGAGCTCACCCGGTGTTGAGTCTGAAGAACAGATGGCAGGCTGACCAACCCAGGAATCATCTAGACCCAGTAACAGTCCTATGAGTGGGCCTATCCTATCATTTACCCCATCTGTGATCTGCTGGACCATGTGAAGGAGCCACTCCTGCAGATCAAAATTGCAGGATCTCCGTGACACAGAACAGCAGGATATCCAAAAGGAGCCCCAGTGAGGGCCCAGAACTGATGACTTAGCAAAAACCAGAGGCTTCAAACCCGACCAACAACGCATTGCAATGAACACTTCCATTGGATTCATATTTGAATTATGGAGTATACTGGGTGACTCACTGGGTCACCCTATAGTTTCCATAATGGGATTTTTCTTTTCTTTTAAATATCATTTTCTTTTATCTGGGGCAGGGGAAGATTGCAAATGTAGAGGGAGAATAGGAACAGAATGGGAAATGAGAGGGACTGCATAATGTGAAATCCACAAAGAATCAATAAAAAGTTAAATTGGGGGCAAAAAGGCAAAACATTCTATTTGCAATAAATATACAGCACACCACCGCCTTACCATTAGGGTAATGTAGATAGTGATGACTGTACAAGGGAATGCAAGTGAGCAAATATAATATAAGCAAGTCGATACATAGCTACTTGCTTTATCCATCTATCTGTTGAGAGGAACTTAAAGAACATGTCACTGGTGAAACATGGCCTATCTTCAAACCTCTGGACTTTAATTTGTACGTTTCCAGTCAAAACAGGCACCATTTTTGTATGTGTTCATTATATGATGTTCCTTATTATCCTTTCAAATACTTTTCCTGAATTTGATGAAATTCAGACATGTTCTGATGAGTATTCTGTTGAGTGGAATCCTCTGCATATCTCAGGCTCTATGTTTTCTCAGAATTCTCTTGTGCATTAATTTGCCACACACTCTGGCTATTCTATTATTCCAGATTGCAGTTTTGCCCACTGAGCCCAAGGAATCTGCTAAATTTTTCTGAGCTTTCTTCTAAGTGCAAACTAGGAACAATTTCAATGCATTAAACTAGGAAAATATTAAGGTTTCTCTCATATGTACTATGTGTTTTAGATATCCATGGTGCTTCATTACCATGGGAGAGAAGGGAGGTAAGGAGGGAAGGAGAAAGAGGGTTATTTTTTCATGTCAGCATGTGTGGGGACGAGAGGTCAACTTCAGGCGTCTTCCTCTAGTGCTTCCATCTCTTCTCGTATTTTGTTGCGGGATCACTATGAACTTGGAGCTCAACTTCTTAGTCAGATTAGCTAGCCTTTGAGAACTAGAGAACCCCTTGCCTCCTCTCAATCAAACTGGAGTTACAATCACACAGGCTTTTTTAATGGATACTGGGGCTTTAAGAGGTCCTCATGATTCCATGGTAAGCTTCAAATACTGAGCCTTCTGACTGAATACAATTGCCTGACATTTTGAAAGTGACCATTATTTGTTCTTTCTTTTTCCTTCCTTTTATTATGTTATTATTTGTGTTAAAATCCATTCGTTTTGGGAAAATTCTCATGCGTGTGTAAGTGTGTGTGCGTGCCTGTGTGTGTGTGTGTATTTTTATTCATTTTACATACCAACCACACTTTCTGCTCCTTCCAGTGGTTCTCACCCTTCCTACACAGCTCCTGAACTCCTCAGAGAGGGTAATATCTCCCATGGGGAGTCAACAAAGCCTGGAATATCAAGTTGTGACAGAGCTAAGCCCCATCCCCCATATCAAGGCTGAGCATGGTATGCCACCATAGGGAATAGGTTCCAAAAAGCCAGTTCATGCACTAGGCATAAATCCTGGTCCCACTGCAAAGGGCCCAACAAACAGACCAAGCCACACAACTTTCAACCACATTCAGAAGGCCTAATTTGGTCCCATGCAGGCTCCCCTCAGTATTTGTGACCATCACAACTGGCTTTAAACAATACCTTTAATACTGCAATAGTGGCAGAAACATGATGGAAACAACCAACTATTTTCTGATTGGATCTATGGCATCTGCCTAACATTGAAACAATTCCTGGCACAGTTAATGGTGGCAAGGCACTGTGGCCCTTATAGGTTATAGACTGTAATGGAGAATCTAATCCTATTTTGCTAAAGGTCCATAATTTTAGAACAATTCCTAGTGGATTCTTGCTATACGCATAGTTCAGTGGACCTTTAATGTACTAAATTCATCTTTCTTCAAAGTAGCTTCTTCCAGTAGATGAAAAGGAAATAGAGACCCTCACATGGTGATCAGGCAGAGGATAAAAAATTGTGATGTCATTAGCCTGAAAAGGGACTTAAACATCAAACTTCATCTCCACCCCAGCCCCAATCCTTATTGGTTAGGGCTTTTTATGGAAAAAGGGATTGAAAGACCGGGCGGTGTTGGCACATGCTTTTAATCCCAGCACTCAGGAGGCAGAGGCAGGCGGATCTTTGTGAGTTCGAGACCAGCCTGGTCTACAAGAGCTGTTTCCAGGACAGGCTCCAAAGCCACAGAGAAACCCTGTCTCGAAAAACCAAAAAAAAAAAAAAAAAGGGGGTATTAAAAGAGTGTAAGAGCCATAGGTGGTACTTAACTTCAAGGTTGAAGTGTTTTCAAGACACAGTGGTACAGTTGAACACATGAAATCCCATTTTTTGTGGAAGCAGCACAAGGCCTTTGCGAGCTTTAGCCAAAAAAAAAAAAAAATCCCAGCTTGGAGGCAGGGGGTTAAGGGTGTGAAGTCCCATCACTAGCTGAGAAGCTATAAGTGTTGTGTGACTTCTGCAAGAGGGAGAGTCTATGTCCCTCAACTGCTTGACTCACAACAGGCTGACCAAACTCCAGGGCCAGACCAAATCCTACTACTAGTTAGGCTTTACAAGCTAGATTCAGCAAGGTTTTAAAACAATTTCAAACCTTATAAATTGTATTTCATGGTAAAGAACCATCTGATATCCAAATGTATTTTTGATTTTTGATTGGTCCCATCTTATTTTTCTTTTTTTTTTTTTTTTTTGGTTTTTCTAGACAGGTTTCTCTGTGGCTTTGGAGCCTGTCCTGGATCTGGCTCTGTAGACCAGGCTGGTCTCGAACTCACAAAGATCTGCCTGCCTCTGCCTTCGGAGTCCTGGGATTAAAGGCCTGCGCCACCACTGCCCGGCAATATGTTGTCATTCCCACACCGGGAGTCGGACCCGGGTTGCCTGGGTGAAAACCAGGAATCCTAACCGCTAGGAATCCTATTACTTTTCTTAAGTAATACACCGACAAGAACCTTACAATAATGAGTCAGTTTATTTATAGGATATTAGGCACAGACTAAAGACCAGATAAAATCTCCATATGAAAAGAAAGTCACTATTTATTATGATTAGTTAATATTGGTAATCCATACAGCCAAACCTATGAAAGTATTGTGTCATAGGGAAAATTCACAGAATTACACCTTCTATCACTCTGTTTTCGGGTATTTATTGTTGCACATTGTTTCAGTAGTTGAATTTTGGCACTCATCATGAATCTGCATAATTCACCATGTCAGAAAAAAAATTTGTGTCCTTTATCAAGCGAATGTTAGTAGTAAATTAATTCAAAGCCCCTAATTCATTATACCTAAATAAGTATTTAAATAGCAGTGAACTACCTTGATCCAAAGCCCAGCACAACATTTCTATGATTTGTGTGCACTTTAGAAGATCTACGGGTACCACAACCTCCAAAGAGATGCTTGAAGCAGCTTACAAAGTACATCCTTCTAGCAGGTTTTCCAAGTGAGAGGGACAGTAATGCTGTACATACTGAGTTCTTAACTGTTTTGTGCGTCGCGTTTGATGATAAGAGTTCTTACCCTGTCCTTTTCCTTCTGGCTGGGATTTCCATCAGTAATTTGCTAATAAGGACAGTTTTCCATTAAGAGAAGAACTGAGTTCAATGCCTATTCTGGTTTCCAAGCTTTGTTTTCCAGTTTCTGACAACTCATAAATGGACTTGATGCTGTGTCTCTCCTTAGAGGCTGTAAAAGGGAAGCAGTTGTAGATGTTTGATGAATTTGTATTACTGTGACTTCCTCTCTCCCAAATGTGTTGTACAGTCATGCAGTCAACAGTAAAATGTATAAGTGCACATAAACGATCCCTGTATTGTGAAAATTGCAGAGAAAGACAAGCAATTATGACAGGGAGTACATTAGGCATTGCTGTTTCACTTAGTTTCAGAGCCACGGCTTTATTCCGTGTGTTGAACTCAATTTCCATATTACTCAGAAGACATTGATCATTACTAGCCTAAGTAAATATTCTTTGTGATTGTCTCAGCAGGCAATCTTCATGGTCATATTTTAACTCCTCCTGCAGGCAAAAGGGAAATTGATAGATGTTTTGGCTGGTTT
Source organism: Dicrostonyx torquatus (assembly GCA_028555095.1). Lineage (NCBI taxonomy): Eukaryota > Metazoa > Chordata > Mammalia > Rodentia > Cricetidae > Dicrostonyx > Dicrostonyx torquatus. Next base: position 918,223 of record JAQHUG010000086.1, read on the forward strand.
CTGCCATTATAAGACAGACTAGCCATGTGTGGAATAATAATAGCATGTGGGGAAAAAGCTTTGTAAATACTAATTTACATGGCAGAACAATGCAGTGGGTTCATCAGGTATTAGCAGCCAAGAAATATAAAGAGAAAAAGTTGTGAAACCCATCCTAGGAGTGGGTACACTGAAGCTCAGAGAATATGAAACACAGCTACATTCCCATGGCTAACAATAAGCTCTTCAGTGAACTGAGCTGAACAGCATGATTGATCCTCTCACTGATAATTCTAGCATGAAATAAGGAATGAATTGAGTTTAAACCCACTCTCTGCCTCTCAGCCTATCTCTTTATAACCCTGTCCCTCTTTTTTATTTTTTAAATTGTCATCAGCCTAATGTTCAGCCCCAATTGTACTCTAGTACACTTACCTACTCCTGTATGCCTTACTATCTGTTTAAGCTCTCCAGAACATTGGGACATTTTACACATTGCTGCTTTGTCTTTGAATACATCATTCTGTAGATCCCTCTAAGTTCCTCTCCCACCTTAGAGATGTCCCATCTTTACTTATATTCCCTCCAAAGTTTTATGCTAGGTCACCCAGAACAGGCTGTCATCAATAACTTCTCCAGTTACTCACAGCAGGACATCATGTCTTACAGTAAACTTTGAGATGCTAATAGATAGACAAGAATCTCGTCATCTTTCTTTTATTCTCTCTCTCCAAAATATGTTTCAAGAAGTAGATTTCCAACTTCTGAACTTTCCCAGATACAAATTAAAGTCCTGATTACATTTAGGGTTAATACAGAATCTCAAAAGAGTATTGATATTAACCATGGAAAAAAGCCTAGATGCTTTAACATTATTCAAATAAGAGCATTTCACAATATGTCAACTTTAATGATAGGGAAATTTTCTCAGCTTTTCTGCTCACATGCTTAATATTTATTGAAAATCAAAACTAGGCAGACTTAAGATTTATATGTTTTAGTTTTTTTAAGAATATTTTTATCTGATAATCTTGTTTGCTTCCGACTTCCAGGAAAATCTACATAAGTTTTTCTTTGGTTTCACCTTGCTATTTGGCATCTGCAGGCTTGTAAGCTATATGCTTAATGTCCATTGTTAATGGCTAAGGTCCACTAATGAGTGAGTACATACCATACTCCTCTTTTAGGGTTTGGGATATCTCGCTAAGGATGGAGTTTTCTATTTCCATCCATTTGCATGGAAAATTCAAGATGTCATTATTTTTTTCCAATGAGTAGTATTCTAATGTGTATATATTCCACACTTTCTGGATCCATTCTTCCATTGAGGGGCACCTACGTTGTTTCCAGTTTCTGAGTTTACAAATAATGCTGCTATAAACATAGTAGCACAAATGCTTTTGTAGTATGGTTGAGCATCTCTTGGGGGAAGGTAATAAGATATCTATATTAACAAGAGTCATTTTAAGATTTGCAAGAGACTTGTCTCTAGAGGGGATCCCAGGTATTCACAGGGATGTCCCAGCTAGGTACTTGGGCAGCAGTGGAGTGGGTGCCTAAACTGAACTTGTTCCATAGTTACTTTGTTGAATATCTCAATCATCACCATAGAAATTTTGCATGATGGATGGAGATAGAGCCAGAGACCCACATTCACACCAGAGCAAGGGATTGTGCTACCAAGGTCCAGTGGAAGAGCAGAAGGAGGGAGAAAATGAGCAAGGACGTCAGGACCGTGAGGGACTGGACTATCAACAGAGACAGTGGGCTTGATCTATTGGGAGCTCATCAAATCCAGCTAGACCAGGACTGAATGAGCATATGACCTAACCGGACTCTCTGAATGTGACTGCCAATGGGGACTGACTGAGAAGCCAATGATAATGGCACTGGGACCTATCTCTTCTGCATATATTGGCTTTTTGGGAACTTATTCTATATGGATGCACATCTTCTTAGACCGAGATGGAGGGGGGAGGGCCTTGGGCTTCCCATAGGGCAGGGTATCCTGCCCCCTCTTAAGGAAGCAGGGGGAGGGTGGTGGTGTAGGGGGGGAGCGGGAGGGCCGGGAACAAGGGGAGTAAATGTAAATTTTTCTTGTAATAAAATAAATAAATAAATAAAAGAATATTTTTAAATAATAAATGCAATTTTCTTCTATACAGAGCTTTAATTTTTGTAGAAACTTTAAAGCAGAAATTAGAAGTCACTTTGTTCTGCTTCCTTATTTTTAATAACTATGGTTTTGAAACACAAAAAAAGTGACTCCTTTAAAGAAAGAGATGAGAAGACTAACAAAGAGTTAGAAGAAATGAATAAATATCTCAAGGATACCCTAGAAAACCAAGGAAAAGCAATCAAACGGGTGCAGGAAACAGTTCAAGTCTTGAAAACTGAAATGGAGACAATGAGGAAAACACAAACCGAGAGAGGGCTGGATATGGACAAGCTGGATAAACGAACGGGAACTACAGAGACAAGTATAACCAACAGAATTGAAGAGATGGAAGAAAGAATCACAGATGCTGAAGATACAAGAGAAAATAAGCTCATTGATAGAAGAAAACAGCAAATCCAACAAATTTGTAACACAAAACATTCAGGAAATCTGGGACACCATGAATAAACCAAACCTAACAATAATAGGGGTAGAAGAAGGAGAGGAGCTCCAGCTCAAGGCACAGAAAATATATTCAACAAAATTATAGAAGAAAACTTTCCCAACCTAAGAAAGGATATTCTTATGAAGGTTCAAGAAGCATACAGAACACTGAATAGGCTGGATCATAAAAAAAAGTCCCCTCACCATATAATAATCACAGCACAAAACATACAGAATAAAGAAAGAATATTAAGTGCTGCAAAGGAAAAGGGACAAGTAACATATAAAAATAAACCTATCAGAACTACACCTGACTTCTCTATGGAAACCATGAAAGCAAGAAGAGCATGGATAGATGTGCTGCAGACAGTAAGAGACCATGGATGCAAGCGCAGACTACTATACCCGGCAATGCTTGCTTTCACTATAGATGGAGAAAACAAGATATTCCAGGATAAAAACAAATTCAAGCAATACATAGCTACAAACCCAGCCTTACAGAAAGTACTGGAAGGTAAACCTCAATGAAAGGAAGCAAACAACAACCATAATAGCACAGACACCTAGCAACCCTCCACCAGCAAAACTCAAAGTAGGAAAACACACAAACCCTACAACCAAGAAAGAAAATAACCAGAATTAACAACCACTGGTCATTATTATCTCTTAATATCAATGGTCTCAACTCA
>JAQHUG010000086.1:922354-943345 GCA_028555095.1 Dicrostonyx torquatus
GATAAGCCAAGGATATTGGCACAGGGACCTATCTCTTCTGCATATATTGGCCTTTTGGGAACCTATTCTATATGGATGCACACCGTCTTAGGCCGAGATGGAGGGGGGAGGGCCTTGGGCTTTCCACAGGGCAGGGTATCCTGCCCCATATCAGGGAAGTAGAGGGAGGGCAGTGGGATGGGGGGGAATCTGGAGGGCCTGGGACAAGGGGAGTAAATGTAACTTTTTCTTTTAACAATAAAAAAACTATAACAAAAAAAGTGACTACTTAGTAAATTCCAGTCTCTAAGTAAGTAGTGAATGGAGCAGAATCTGAATGAAGACCTTTCTGAATGTATGGAATGTATGGCTTAGAAGTCACCCCACTTAACAGGACACAAATACAGTACAGCACTTACAGGACACAGTGAAATGTATACGCACTGCATTCCATTATCAGTCATGATAAACCTCTGTATGGAAGAGTCTAGCGTGGTAATTGCTGTCCTTTGTTAGAAGGGTGAATGTCTCTAATTTGCTACCACTGAAAATACTTACATCTATCTTTTCAAGTGATTTTTCTTTTCATCGCCATTCTCTGTTTGTACTTAATTTCCTGATTCCTATTAGAATAATTGTCCACTCATGAAACAATTCTCCTGGTGACTTTACTCCATGAGTTATTGGTCCTAGTAGCCTTCCAAACAAGGCTACCAAGTATCACATTTTGCCTAAATGGATACTAAAGCCATTTAACATAAGCTAATTAAAATTTGGATGCCCTTCATAAGCACCCAACATGATGGATGACGATGAGGTCTACCATCATTATAGAGCACATTACTTTTGTAGTTGTGCCTTATAGAACATTCTGAAACGATTTATTATATCCTCATAGGCATGCAGAAACACACTTCTTTTGTTAAGGGACAATAGTTTAATAATAAAGCAAGTTTGTTATTTTTCATTTTCATGCTGATTTGCTTTCAGTGCTTTCTCTCCCCTGGGTGCTCAGTATGTCCCCGTCTTCTTGTTGTCATGTGCAGGATATGGGAAATGTGAACTAAATACATACTTTTGAGGTCAGGCTAAATGATTGCATTCTTATTTTTTTTAGGAAGGTTGTATTCATTACATTAATCTCTCAAAGACATACAAATTCTTCATGCATTTTTTCCCGCAGTGAGGTTGGTTCAAGAGAGAGCTACAGAATTTAAAGCAGAAAATTCTTATCTGAAGATAGTGATTTCACTCTCCCCACATCTCCTTAAGTATATTACTAAGTGGGTTGACTGGAGACTTAGTATTTGTTTGATGGAATAGCAGTCTCACAATTAATGTGCCAACTCTCTCCAGCATAGATGAATTGTTTCCTGTCTCAGATGGCCATGAAATACAAACAGAGGCAAAATGGTCAAGTCTAACACTAAATGCTGGTACACATTTATGATCTGTGAAGGTTGTGGTGCGAGGGTCATGTGTTGATTAACCTGGAAGGGCATGGAGGTAGCTGCTGAGATGTTTTAAAAAGAAAAAAGGTTTAAAGTAAGGGGACCTATCCCATTACCAGAAGCCGAAAAACATGCAAACGTTTGATGCAACTGACACCTCACTCCAAATTTAAAGGAAGACAGAGGCAAAAGAATTGCTGAGCAAGCAATTCAATGAAAATAACTATAATTACGAGCTGTGGGTTTAACTGAGAGACTCGGTCACAAAAAAGTAAGGAAGAGAGAAAGATTCTTGACATCAGCCTTGACCCTCCACACTCATGTGCTCACAGATACACACAAACACACCATATACATTATACATGAAAAGAAGGAAAATAAAAAAGCCCAATATGTTCTTAAATATCATTCTAGTTTAGTCGTATGAGAGATGAAGTCCTATCTTTACTAACTCTTAGGAGAGGTATTGAGAATCCCTGAGAGTACATGTAAATGATTAGCACATTTCCTGGACTGTGAAACTTACTAATTGAAGGTAAAAACAAAGAGGTCAGAACAATTGCATGCCATGTTCTTTGTAGCTCTTGTTTTGCTTTTCCCAATAGGAAGACTACTAAAGGCGAGGACAGTACAACTTGCAGTTTTATTGGATTGTCCATTTGGTCATGGCTACAAACCTCTGAAAAAGTTCTTTCTAGGTTTCCTTATAGTCTTGCAAATGATGCGTGTTGATTCTTACTCCAAAAGCCTTATTGGTTTCATGTTTGATCTCATGGCTACAAGTCTACCTGGATACCAACATAATTACAGTTCTTGAGGGTAGGTAAAAACCTGGTCACTTAGCTGTAGGAACAAGGACATTGGCTTTGCCTTTCAATGAACTGACACTTTGATCTTCTAACAGTCACAGTGCAATGCATTTGGTTGAGTTTAGATTTTCTTTTCTACTTATCTTTCTTTGTATTCTTTCTGCAATATGTGTTACTATGTACACTTAACAAGACTCTAGAATTTCTTTGCTACATAGTTTTTTCAGAAACTTGAAGTTCTTACTTGTATATCTGGTTACCGTTGCACAATTTCCAGCCTTCGGCTGAGAAATAAGTACCATCCTCACTATCAGGGGACAGATAGAGGAAGAAACTATTTGGTGGAAATGAGCAAGCAGTAGGGTAATTATGGAACATGAAATTACAGGCCTCCATGGCCTTTACATAATCTTCTGCTGTGAATAATGATAAAGACAAAAATTAATAAATCTATCTGCAGTTCTAGACGAATATAGACAAATCATAAACTTCCTAAAATGTATTGACATCAGCATGTCATCTGGTATATTGATTTTAAACTGTGTCAAAAATCTATACCTTGCTCTAGATTTTATTCCTCCCCAGTTTAGAATTTGACCATATTCTTTCAAGGTTTATGTAATGTAAAATACTGCTCCTTCCACAAACTCTGTGCTCTCTTCAAGCCGTTGATTGTCTGGTTAACAAGATTCAACATTCCTTCTTCAAGATCTGACTAAAAATTTTCTTGTATCAGTGTATTTAACTGACAAACAAGATGGTGAATTCCTTCTGCAGAAGACTCAAAAAATTAGAGCAGGTTGTTAAGTAAATTTGAGACAAATAAACACATATATGAAAGACATAAACATGTGGAGTCATACTAATATATTTAAGTAACCAGACACTCTGTTAGTAGTTTTATTCCCATTAATAACATGCAGTAATTGGAATAGAAAAGAATAGTTAACGCAGTATTATATAATATTGTTGAATAAATATTGATATGATTTCTCTTAATTTGGCAAGAAATAAAAATATTCATCAAAAAATGGATCTGGAAATATTAAAAAAGAAGGAAATACTTTAAATTAGAATATATCTATTAGATAAAGAGAGGCAGCATTTAAATTAAAGGACACATAGACACCTTCTAATTCCCCATTTTTTTCTCCCATTTGTCATCCAAGAGAGATACACATGTCAGAAAAAAGGCAGTGTGTAAAAAGCATCAATCCTTGCTTCTAACCCTTTAGACAAAGTCTCAAATACACAACTAGTTTGGGTGAAGGTTGTGATGACCTCCATGGCAGGGCACTGGAGAATCAGGTGCTAAAACTAATTTCCACATAGTTCTGTGTTGGGAGGAGGTTGTGCATGGAGATTCATCCTGGAGATAATTGCAGTGCATGAGAGTTATGCCTCAGAAGGAAGATGCTATCATCAGCATGGTGATTGACAGTAAATTATAGTGGAGTTGATGATAGATCTGTAATTACATTACAAATATTTATCTCCAAAAAAATCCTCCCTGAGTCTCTTCTCATATGATGTGCCTTCCTGCCCCGCCTTCTCTTTCCTGAGATCAATTGTGATTGAAACCGAAATCTATGCTGAAAATATCAACAAAATAAAAGATTTGGTTTGATTAAAACTTGGATAATAAATGATCCCCTGAGCAGAAGGCATTTTTATTCCAATTTTAAAGTTTCCATCTAAGAAAAGTGGCAATTCAGATAGACAAATGGTTTTGTTCAGATTCAAAAATACTGAAGAAAGTTTGCATGGGCAGTTCTCCATCTAAACATCTGTTACCAAACATCTCTTACCAAACCAAACTGCTATTGGACTTCACAGTTTAACACACCTTTCAGTTTGTGTGTCAAGGACTAGGCACTGGAGAAGTTACTGATGATATAATCTTTCTTATAATGATGATGATGATGATGATGATGATGATGATGATGAACTAAATTCATTCATTTCAATCTATGAAGCAATTTATCAAACTGTATTATCAACCTCTTACATTAGATCTCTATTTAAATCTGTTTCTGTCACCTTAACTGTATCTTTAACACTGTTTGCCTAGATTATTTCAGCAGACTTTTGACAGCCTTTATTTCTAACTGAGACATTCTGCTATTAGAGCCCATCCCCTTGTGGGCACTTTGGCAAAGTATCTAGGTTCAGATCATAAGGTTGTATTTTCATTGCTTCTCTACCTGGCTTCTACCTAATATTTAATTAAATTCACTAAGCATCAATTCTGGGGTGATGTACACAACAATGTCATAGAGGTTATCATTTTTAAACTTTGCATGTAAGTGAAAAAATCTTGTAAAAGCCACTTCTCACCTAGTGCTTCATCTGTAAAACAGTTATTCTATTACAGGCAGAGATAGGAAAATTCCACAAAACATTGTCCTATGCCATTAACTAACAAACTTACACACTGTTACCTAAATGCATTACAGTGTGGTCTGAAAATTCAGTTGTAAACTGTCTGAGATAGTATTACAGGGAAAAATATCTGATGAGAGAGCAAGTAAAAGTCTTTTATGATGAACATCACAGAAACATCATTTTGTGTCAGTTATTGAAAGAAAACTGAATATGAGACATAAATATCCTTCAGTGTGAAAAATTTATGGGCTTATGAATGCCCAAGGAAAATAGCAGGAAATAGATTTTTAATAGGAAGTAATGTCTTCAGCCAAGCACACTGTGCAACTACAAAATACCCCGTCCAGAATTCTGTTCAGTTCTTGCCTCTCTTCCTTGAAACCAAGGCAACTGGTGACAGAGATGTCCTCATAAGCAAGGTCTTATACATGTTTGAGATTGTTGGCCTATTTGTTTTTGTTTCTTTCTAAAACTGTAATTTCTTTTCTGTTTACAGAGGCCATGCAGTAATCTGAATTGCTCAGTCAGAACCATGACACCAGAGTAGATGGTGCCCTTTTTCTCACTTAGAAGATAGGTAATTGTTGAAGACAGATGTTATTATAGGTTTGGTGATCACCTTGCTAGAATAAATTCCTTGAAATTAGGAACTTATGTGATTCCTTCTGTGATGGCATTTAGAGGTATTTGCAGGTGAAGGAAGGTGGTGCATTTGTTTATCATTAAGGTTTAACGTGTGTCATCACCATCTCCAAACTCTGCTTACGATTTCCCAAACCGCCCTTTATGTTGAAGGCACCCTCCCCATTTAAATATTAGGACCTGAAAATGACTATTGATTTCATATGCACTCATCCTGGAGCATTCCATTGTAGATCTGATTATGTTCTAGTCTCTCTAAGCAAAGATAAAAATGTTTTCCACCCACCAGCCTAAAATAAAAAAATGCAGATTGTTCAAGTGTGCCAATTTGAATCTGGCTTATGGGCAATCACATTTCCTTGGATTGTGCCTTCATGATTTGACATTGGGAATATATGGATCAGTCTCAGAAAAAGCTCCCCAGCTAGATCTGTATGTCCTGCCAAAGTCCTTCCTATTTTCAGTTGCCTCTGCTACACTCCTTATGGTACCTCATCACTTTCCAGCCTTCCAAGTCTCACGGCGTCTATTATAATAGCTTCCAAAATGGGTTCTTGCTTTTGGTTTTGCTGTATAGCAACAAGCTTTTTTCATGTGCACAGGAGTGTTGTTTTCAAAAACATGAATCGATGATGCTAGGCCTGTGTTGAGTGTCTATCAGATTTTCTGTACTAGTTGTGTGTTCTATCTCATAGGACTAAGGGAGGCTTTGGAAGTCTGACTTCTGGCTCTGGGTCACCTCTCTAATCACGTCTCTGGCTTTATATCCATGGCTTACAATGTGACCCTCTTCAGAGTAGAATTATAACTTCTGCAAATTTTTTCATAATGCCTACTGATTTGATTGCATTCTAAAGGAAATTAAGTAAAACACTTTTTAAAAATAGGCATTCTCCTATGGCAAATAATAGTTTCTCACTAAAGTGAAGGTTCAGTCACCTTACAGAAAGCAAAGTGTTTTTCCTGCTCAGAGAGGACGGTCTTGCCAGGTCTCCATGGTGCGGACAGTTGCCTCCTGTGGTCTCTTGGCAACTTTCTTTCTTTCTGAGCTCTGGCTTCTCCCATGCGGCATGTTGAGAAGCTGAGCTGCCAATACATGCAGAACCACAGCCTTTGGATTCTGTCACTGGAAATAGTCACTGCCTTACAATTTAATGCCAAAAACAAATTTAAAACACACAGAGAGAAGATTCTAAAACCGAATCACCCAAATAACTCATCTAACTGTTGTGGATTAAGGGTATTGTGGACGGTAAGGTCTTCTGCAGTCAGACAGATGTAGCTAAAATTAAAGGACAGAAATGAAATGGCAGGTTTTGGATGGCAAAAGAAGATGAAATAGGGAGAAAAGAGAGGCATTTAAATCCTGAACTTGAAGCCACAACCACAACCTCCAGACATCAATCTTTATACATTAGTTTCCTGTCTCATTGCTGTGGCAAAATAATTGACAAATGAGCCTTTGTCAATTGTATTCTTAAATGCATACCTATATGTCGGAATGTTAGGTGTGTGTCAACGCATATTTTTGGATTTGCTTTTGTTTTATTTATTATTACTATTACTACTATTATTATTATTATTATTTATAGACTGGTAGCAGGAGAATGGAGTAACTGATCACATGGCACCCAGGCAAGAAGCAAAGAAAAAGAGATGAATACAGGCACTTATCTTGTTTTCTCTCTTTTTTTCTTTTTCTTATTCAGGCAGGAACCCCATCCTAAGCGATTGTGACATCCTATTCAATATAAACCTATCTACATTTATTATAGATCTTCCCTCCTCAGTTTCTGGAAATGCCCTCACAACCACAAACAGTTAGTACGTGCTTCCTAAACTAGCTAAGCTCTCCATGAGAATTAACCATCACACCTTAGCTATACTTTATGTTTTCTTATTTAGAGGAGATAATTCTGTAGTTTCTTAGGCTTGCTAGGGTTTCTTTTTCTTTGTCAAAAACTGAATACGAATGAAGAGAGGAAAGAAATTGGGCTAGAACATGTATACTTTTAAAATAAATTCTTAAATGCATACCTATATGTCTGAATGTTAGGTGTGTGTGTGTGTTTGTGTGTGTGTGTGTGTGCATGTGTGTATGTATTAGTACCTAATGCGTTTTATTACAATGGTTAAAAAAGAAGAATTTTTGAGCTATGTCAGGGCAGAATAGAGCTATGTGGGAAAACTGAATACAAGGAGAAAGAAGGTTGTGTCAGGCAGATATCCTATAGATGGTGAAGGAGAAATACAACAGAAGGCCACAGTCTCATGGTGATAAATAGATTAATATGGGTTAGTTTAATTTAAATGGGTTGATTTAAAAAATGTAAGAGCTAGCTAGGAATGTGTCTAAGCCATTGGCAAAACAGTGTTGCAATTACTATAGTTTTTGTGTGACTATTTAAGTCTAGGTGGCCGGGAAACCAAAGTGCAGTCTCTGCTTACAATCATTCAACTTCTAAATTTTGCAATCAAGTACCATTTTCAATCTGGTTTTAGATTTTATCACAGACAATCATTGGTACAAATATAATAAATAGTTTTGAAATTTTGTTGAAATTTACTTATGTGTGTCTGTGAGTATTGACATCATTTGATATGCCATGCCTCTGAAGGGTCAGTCGGCAGCATTCCAGGACCGATTCTCTCCTTCCAATATGTGGGTTACAGGAATTGTTCTCACTCAGGTCCTCACGCATGGCAGCAGGCAATTGTATCCACTGAGCAATCCTGTCACTATGTCCCAAATACTATAAATAATTTGTACCTTGCAGTATATCTTTATGAATTTATTTAGTATTGCTGGTGATCTAATTATCTCTGAGTATGTGTGTGTAAAACCCTCCTAAAAATCTCTATTATCACAAAAAAGATCTAATGCTAAAAAAAATTGTCAAATTTATCATAATTACTTTTTTCAAGTTTCCAAAGTCAGGTTTTATTCACTATTTTTGATGACTGCAAATAAGTATTTCCACTATGGAAAAGAAAAATATTAAAGTATATTTTCTTGACTGAGAAATAGATTTCTGAATGGTGTCAAAACTTATGGAGAAAAAAATTAAAAAAAAAAAACAACCTGAAGACTGGAATTCAGTTCTTTCTGAAGTCCTTTGTAAAATAAGGACAAACCTTAGAGGTCAAGGAAAATTAAAAAAAAAAAGGAAGGTTAAAGACAGAGAGTTACTCATTGCTTCTCCTCAGAATTTTCTTTGGACTCCATGACATAAAGGGCTTCCAGCTTTTATAGCCAACTTTTTTCATCAGTTTTTTTTTTTTTTGCCTTTCTTTCTTTTCTCTCTCTAGAATCCTTTTTCTGCCTTCTTCAGACTTTGTTTGAACTATTGTGGATTTTCAGCATTTAGGAAGTGGGATGCAAGCAGTTTAGACTTTAGGCACTCATCAACAAAGTCAGCATATGTATTTCAGACTCAGGAGTGGTCGCTGCCAACATTCGGCTTCAGCTCCATCGACAGTATAATATAACTGTTGGCATATATCTTCAGGGTCTTGTCCCTCCTTATGAGAAGATGGATGATCCCTTTCTTCTTTTGCTTCACAAGCTTTGTATCAATGGTGCCTTGCTCCTTCTATTCTTGGAGGTCATTCCCTAAACCCAAACAAAGTAACCCGGTTCACTTCATTAAAAAGTTCCTTTTCCTCAGGAAAAACAACTATTGGTTCAACCGAGGGTCATTGTTGGACTAATCTGCCTTCACTATGAAGGTATGGTCCGCATGACTGTTCTTGGCCATGGAAGTGTGGCAAAAGCAGCTTGATTGGCTCAGGTATCACTGGATTGGACCATGTTACTTCTGCCACCTAGGGAACAAGCGTTCAAACACGTGGACCTATGGAGTAGCATCTAAAATTAAAATCACAATAGCTTCTCAGAAAAGACTAGTATAGACTAGAAGCCTATAACTTATGGAAAATTTGGAGCTTCACTCCAATCCTGTATTAACCACCCACTTTTCTTGCTATCAAAATATCTTGATAATGTCAAGAAATTAGATTGTTATATTCATTTTCCATTTTTCTTTTAGAGCAAACACTCCATGATTCCATGCTCACAGTGCTTTGAAAATCAATTAAAGCAGAAGATTCAAGGACATGTTTACCAAGTACTACAGGTACCGGAAGTGGTCACACCTTGGATGTATAATAAAGATTTCTTTAATACATTTTTAGAATGCCTTATATTAGATTTCTTAGTCTACATGATCAAAGCAACATAAATTAGGTGATTGAGGACCAGAAAAATTCATTCTTTGACAGTTTTGGAGTGACTATGGAAAGCAAAGTAACAAATGGAGCATGCACCTTCTGAGACCTAGTTAAATCTTTGCTGGGCTCCTCCCGGCTTTGGGTATTTGCCTTTATTCCTTGGCAGTCATTGGCTTGTGGCTGCATCACTTCAATTTGTTCTCTGTTGTCATACGGCATTTGCCCTGTGTATTCTGTTTTGATATAGCTAGTTACCCATTCCATAGGGGTGCCAGGGACATATTACATTACTGTCTTATATTTCTCTTACCTTGATTATACCTCTAAAGATTCCATTTCCAATATAAAGTTACCCTCACAAGTACCAACAATTAATAGTTACCTTTTGCTGGGCTATACTTTGACTGACAGCACTCCTCCCTGTATAAGGACATGATTTCAGACAATGTAATTTTATTAACTATATCTTGCTTCAGCCTCAGAGTGATGAGAAGAAAAAGAGATGGAAAGCTTGAGAATAATGGTTGCTGCTAGATGAGGCCCACCATCAGAAGATAGATAAAGTCTTGGCCAAGGATAGTGCTCAGGGAAACTCATATTGAAAAGGGAATGGGGGGAAAATAAGTTAATAACTGCAAATGTGTCCAGAGGAAAACTCAGAGTTTTAAGATCAAGTTCACATTATGAGCCAACTAATGAATTGAAATAGTTAACTCTTAAAGGCAAAAAAAAAAATAAAAATTAATTAGTCGATATCTTCCAGAGTGTAAAAAGCAGAGGTGGATTTTTTGCACTTAGTTCTGTGCCATAGATTCACAATCTTTGTTGCAGTGCTGGACCTGTATCTTCTAATATCTCTGAGTCTTGATTACCTTGTAAATAGAATGGAATAGCTAAGTCTTGATTTGATAGAGAGTTGGGAAAGAATGTGACTTGTGACAGATGAGGAAAAGCTGAACACATACAACTTTTGCTTTAGAGTACTTATGCTGTTGTCAAAAAATGGCTTTATAAATGTTTCTCATTAGTTGGTGAATTTATTAAAGGTTGGGCCTTTGCTCTTTCCAAATCTGACACGCTGCTCAGTGCCTGAGATACACATGCCATTAGTTTGGCATTAATTGGATTATTCAAAAATGAAAGACTCAACAAATTATCACCATGGTTTCTTATTAAAAAGACATTTTATCATAGTCTGATATATTCAAATGGGTTTGCCCCTCTTGTCTGCCACAGATATAGACAGAATGCAAAGTTTTAGATAAAAAGGGTAATGCCACAAGAGTAAGACTAGGGGAGAGAAAGCCAGTGTAGTTAAAAATTCCTATCCACAAAACAGTGCAATGAGAACTCCTACAGTTGTCCAAATTCATGAATATTAAAGTCCCTTATATAACGCATATAGCGTTTGCACAACGCTGATGTACATTTTTCTGTGCAGTCTGAATCCCTTCTAGATCACTTACAACATCCAACTCAGTGAAAATAGTAGTTACATTGCTCTCTTTTGAACAGTGACAGAAAGAAAATGTGTCTGTACATGTCTGAGACAGACGGTGTTTTACTCAATGCTGTCCACCCACACTTGGGCCTGAACTGAGATGCCCTGTGCTGCCTGTATGTTAAGCACAAAGAGGATCTTTGCGAGCCTCATAACTTGAATGTACATTTATGTAAAAGGGCACAGATGTAATGGAAGCTTTTCCCTCCATTGTGTTGCTTTAATTAGATAAGATGCCAGCCTCCTAACCCCATTACACCTGGTGGAGTATTTATGGTGCTGCTCACTCTCCTTTCATCAGCTTCTGTGCAGATGAGCTAACTGAGATGTGGCAATGTGAGGTTATTAAGCAGGGAGAATGAGAGAGGTTTTTCAGTTTTCATTTCCCCTGCCCAAAGCCCTTACTTTGAAAAGATTGTGAGAAATTGACAGTTATTAAACTGCAGAAGGAGCTGGCTGATGTGACAGGTCACTCAAGGTCAGCTGCCCATTGGGCCGGCCATAGGGGTTCCATGGTGGGGAAAATCAATACACTTAAGAACAACTGGAAGTTAAATGCTTTTCTGTGACCCAGTCTAATGACTCCAGCTGGCTTTGCTCAAAAGATCATCCTTCCCTTTCACCTGTCTTACCTACTTATTTTTTAAAGTCAGGATCAGATAACAGCTTTCTAGAATGTTCATATAAGAAAAGATTTTTGTTGCTAGAAGAGGGTCAGATGGATTCATCGGCATCCTGAGACTTTTCTTCTTGTTGCTCCTGTCTCCTGAAAGCTGTGGAAAGCAGGAAAAGCCATTCAATAATGCTTCAGAGAGCTTAGAACTGCTACTTATAGTTGTTAAATTGCATTTGAGTTGTTACCTTCCTTGTCCCCACTCCAACCCTACAAAGCAGATGTTGCAGTCTTTGCTTTGGAAACGTGATCTCTGCTCCAAAGCCTAGTATTGGCTTATGCTTTTCTTCTGCTGGGACTATTACAAGGTGAAGAAATAACTTTCTTTTCCACACTTTAAAATAAAAAAATAAAATAAAATAAAACAGTTACTTATTACCTCCTGTGTAGTTGCTAACTGTGGCTATGGGTAGCCAGGGAAATATAAATAGATAAGCTACAAAATTTTTAAATGGAAAACTAGTCAGCTTTGGATAACTGCTAAAATACCCAAAGTGGACAACGTGGTAAATAACAAGGTGTACTTAATGCAAAGTTTTTCAAGAAGGAATTCAAACTTGACTACATCACACTGATCTATACTATAAAAGCCACTATTATTCAATAATGTATATGACCTACACTAAAAATGACATGAGTTCTTCTCAGAATCTCATTTCTAAACAGCATAGTGGAATACATTTCTAACCTCTTAATTCCTTTAGCACTTACTTTTGTTGTTAACCCCCATTATGAGTGTGAAGAGACAAATATATTCACACTGTGACAAATAGTACTAAACTTTAAATCTCACCTTCTATTGCTAGCAAACTACTTGTGAAAAACCAGCTTGTCTCTGTTTTGCTCTTAGAACCCATTTTGAGTCTGTAGTTTACGTTAAGTTTCTGTTTACTATGAAACTTGATTTTCTGTTTCTCAGAGCTAGGCTGTGCCCTAACCCAGTAACTATAGAATATACCATAAACCACACTGCCCAAAGCTACCTGTTCTCAGAAATATTTAATACTCAGAATTGTTCCACGACTCACTTTCCTTAAGTGCCTGGTCTCATTTCTGTATTTATGCCTATATACAGAATCCCTGAAGTTATGGTTTTGCCTTACCAAAAGGGATTGAGAAACTGGTTTGCTGCTGGTCTCAGGAATCCCATTTTATGGGGAGAAAGCCACTGTTTTGGCTCTGATGCGTACATGACTAAAACTTCATTTAATTTGGTCATAATTTTGGTCAGTGGATTTTCTTCTCCTATCATTGTGCTTAACACCATATACAGAAAATACACATCATACCATTTTCTAGAATAAATTTATAATGTTCCAAACTAGCCCTTAGCATTTATTAATTAAATTAACATTTTTATAGTCTTATGACTAATTTATGGATTTTATATGCATTTGATTTTAAAAGAAGAAATCAATATAAAAAAGACCAGGAAAAGAGCTTCTTTCTTTTCTTGTTTGTTTGTTCTTTGAGATAGGATTTCTCTGTGTAACAGCCCTAGTTTTCCTAGAACTAGCTCTTGTAGACCAGACTGACCTTGTACTCATAAGATCAGCCTGCCTCTGCCTACCATGTGCCTACCAAGTTGTGCACCACTGCTGTCTGACAAGAGCTTTTTTCTTAGTGAGTGAACAGTGAAGATTTCCTGATCAAGGTGAACTAGTGAACACCAACGGATGGAGAGAAAGAAAGGGACTGGTGTGTAAGGCCTCCCCGAATCAAAACAGCGAACTGCTATAACACATGAAAGAGATAAAAATTCTTTGTTCCATGTTTTTCTGAGCCGGCAGAAATAAGGATCAAACCACATGGGGTCACAAGAAAGAACCAGTGAGGAAAAATAAAGGAGATGAGACATAGAGAAGACAAAAGCAAGATTGAAACCAGGAGGTTTTGCATAAGATGATTACTTATGTCAAGTAAGTTGTTTATATACTATTTGTAAGGGGTAAAGTGGCCAAAGTCAGTAGAATGCTGGATACCTTTGACACAGCTGCCTAAGGACTGATACCACAGCCCAGGGGGAAGAATCAGGTCCCTAGAAGCTACAACCTTGACTCATTTTGAGGCACTGGTTCAAGTGCCGTACAGGTCTTGCAAGTCCATTCCTGAATAAAGACACAGAAATAAAGTCCTCTTTGTCATTTCACTGGAACCTTTAAGAAAATCTTGGGTTGGTCTAGCATCCCACGTCTCTTGTACGACTGGGGCAGATTAGGTTATTAAGGACCAATTATTTTACAAGAGACTTATTTAGGCATGCATTGATTTGTTATATCTAGCAGAACAAAATACTACAAATTGTATGACTTGTCGCAATAGAAATGTGATTTCCCATGTTTCTGGTGGCTAAAAATTCAGACTGGAAGTACTGGTGAGGCTGTGGTCTTACTGAATTGCCTATGTCATCCCTCCTCCAAGGTTTCTCAATTATATTGCTACAGAAATCTTACCCTTCTTTGGGTAATAGAAGCACCACTTTAAAATGTTTTCTTTTCTATATTTTCACACAGTTTTCTCCCCTGGCATATGTTACCTGTTTTTGCAAGGATCTTAGCTCTCTGATTAAGACTCACCTGTATCTAGGCAAGTTCCATCCCGACTTGGTTATCCTTAGGTAAACCCCGTTTTCAAATACAGTCACAGTCAGAGTAGCAGTAGAGAAGTGTGTGTGTATGTGTGTGTGTGTGTGTGTGTGTGTGTGTGTGTGTGTATGTGCATGTGTTGTGTTTGTGTGTGTGTGTGTGTGTGTGTGTGTGTGTGTGTGTGTGCTTCTTCCATTGTTAGAACAGAAATGAAGCAAGGATTTGAATTAAGTCACTGGACCTAACTTTCATGTGAGTCGGATGTATTGGGATGCCTGTGTCATACCTAATTAGAATTTAAGGTTTGTCATACCTTGTAATGCTTTAGCCTACCTCCAACTGCTTTCTGGCAGCTTCCACAGCAGACATCTAGCTGGTTTTACTTCGTTTCCCCCGTCTTCTCTCCTGCTGCTCTGGTACTCACAAGCTTTTTAATGGATACTAAATCCTTCCTGGCCTCCAGTCACTAAATCAGGATCTTAATGGCATCCTATTAATTGTGAAAAATAAGGATTTGAAAGAAACCATATAGTTATTTTTTGCATTTTAATTAAATTCCCATTGATTTGGAAAAACAGATTTATTGAGACCTTAACACCCCGAAGCACACATAACTGAGTTGTTAAGTCTCAATAAATATTTCAGGGAAATCAATTGACTTTTGATTAACAACAAATATCTACTTTAATAAATCTCAGTGAAATAAGCTGTTGAGTATAGATAAACATTTTAATTAAGCTGGGCTTTCCTATTCTTATACCTAACTGTCTTGACCCAGAATTTTTTACCTAAGCCTTTTACTTGGTACAAAGTAAAAACAAAAGTGTATTCATTGGTTTTAACAGAATAAACAAATAAAGGCTGTCCAAGGTGAATGTGCATGAAGATTGGATGAAAACCTCTTAGAACTTGAGCCTCTTAGCATTTTTTTTTATTTTTAGTGAGGTTTTCTATGAATATCCTTCTAAGATTTTTCTTAGCAATGCAGCCCCTGTGTGTTTCTTTACGAACACAGCTACAGGTACTGCATGTAATAGTGAGCCTTCTGGTATCCCAGACCAATCATCTGATTGTAATATCTACTATATTAGAAGCATCATTTATGTCACTATCTTACTGTTTCTAGAATCAAGACCAGTACCTAGCATAGATACTTCTTTCTTCCTCTACATGGGACTTATTGTTGTCCTTTACTTTGTACTTAATGCTCAAATCATTGTTAGCATACAGGTCTATTTTATTCATTTCAGTGGGAGTTGCATAGTTTTTGGAGTCATGCCGTATTCTACTTTACAGCCTGAACTTTAACACTGATCCCTTTCTCAAAAACCTCTGCACATGAAATATTGAAGCTTTTCATGTTACTACAGAAATTCTGTAGGCTATTAACATTCACCCAGGAGTAGATTCTTCCCCTTCTTTGAAACCCTTTATACATACCTGGAGAATGTGCTGCTGTAATTCCTAAAGGCTTGATCTATAACCCTGTGTTGGATATTGATAAACTGTTGATGTCTTGCTTCGTTGGACATTGAAAAACAGATTGTATCCAGCGCACCATAAATTACCACCTTAGAGTCATTTGTACAATGTCAACACTCCGCATGTTGCATCAATACCCACAAGGGAACAGAACAAAGTTGAAAAGGATTGAAGGCATTCTGTCTGCAGACCCCGTCTACGAAAGACTAAGCACATAGAAGAGGCTAGATGCTTGGCTTGTCTATATCTAAGTTAACAGGACTCAAGTTTGGCTTCCAGGGAGTAACTATGAAGCATTTATAAAGATTTACGCCTAAGTGACAATGTGAATGTGCACTGCATTGGAGGTGATATGCTTAGCAAAGCAGTTAAAGGACCTCTTGTCTCCAATATCTGGTACTTCATGTAGTTGAGTCAGTTCCCCAAGGTCACACCACTAACAAATGAACAGCCTAGCATTCCATGGTAAGACAGACTGGGCAGACTTATCTCTCCTGAGTGTTACCCATTTATATCCAGAGACACAGTCCTTTTAGCTAAAACCTCAGTCTCCAGCCTCAGTCATTTGAGTTTATAACTGGGCTTGTCATTTGGTTTCACTTTTTCCTGTGACATTTTCTCCCTTATTCCCTTATCACTGCATCTCTTGATTGACAGCCCCTGAAAGACTGTGGGAAATTCTCCCCTTGAATTTGCTAACACAATCTACTGCCTGCCTGATATATGTCTGTTCAAAACGTGGTGCAAATGTTTGGTTAAAGATAATGAACCAGCCTGAAAATGACTGTGATAAAAATGTCATGTATTTTTCCAGGGTGACTTTGAAGAAAAGGCTTGCCATATGAATGTGGGGGACTGGAGGAGGCAGATATTATTCTCTTCGTTGATGCACATTAAATCGCTCTCTTCTTAAGTGCCTCAATTGCTAATTTCTTACTTGTCCCATGGCTGAGCCTCAGCGATGCTTGAGACCCTCTCAAGAAAACAAGCCCTAGGAGCATAGTTTTCTTACAACCCGCTGCTTCAGATAAGAATGATGATAGAGCATGAAGTCAAGCTGAATTATATTAGAATATCAGGGTTTCTTTGTGGATTTAGAACTATTTGAGTCTAGTTTTCCCCCCTCAAACATTAGATTTGTATGGGAAGAATTAAAGTAAAAACAATTTCCAAACTTGCTGCCATGAAGAACAATGTTTCTCAAATGTCAATCCGAGTGAGGACAGTGTTAGTTGAAAATACAGAATTGGGGGCTTTCCCAAATTCAAATTTAATGAGTGTCAATTACAGCCTAGGGATCTATATTTCAACAAAGCATGTTAGTTATTTCCAAAGTATATTAAGCACCACCATGGCTTGAGAAACCCTGGCTATGAATAATAATAATAATAATAATAATAATAATAATAATAATAATAATAATAATAATAATGAGAAGGCAGTCATTTGTTGGGTGCTAAGCAGTGTGTGCATGTACCTGGCATTTGGCACAACCATGGCATTGCACTTGGTCGATGGCAGGGATTTCTATGCCACTAGCATTTTTATTCTTCTCACTGAATTGTTTATAAATGTGAATAAACAAAGTAACTTTCCCTTCAAGACTCTGTAATGAGCTCTCCTGTCTTCTGGTGCAGTCATCCCAACAACAGGGTACCAATTCTTCTGTGAAAAAAAAATTCTGTGCTTTCCAAAGCAATTAGACCCCAGCCCCTTACCTGGGAATGACACAGAAAATCTCCAACACATTTTCACTTGCTTTAGGTTATGTTTTTTTCTTAGCATATTTGAACACTGTAACATTTGAGAAAGTGTATTTTCTTCTCCCAACTCAGATCTCTTCAGCTTTTGTAAAGACTGATTAGTTTTAACTCATAATATTGGGAAATCTCTATGCAGATTTTAAAGAATGAACAAAGACTCATTCATATTAGTGTACTATCATGAACATTATTATTGTTTTTTTTTTGAGGGTCTTATTGAACAAACAGGCAACAACTGAGTCAAAACTACTCACAAATCAATTTTCCTGTATGAGCATCTTACTTATCTTTCGTGAGGGGTAATAATTTTTAGAAATATACATGTTTGACTGCAGACACTAACAATGTTCTCTCTGAAGGTCAACATGGTTGATGAGTGGCTCAATATAATTAGGTTAAGCTTAAGGTGATAATGTGTGGACTGTCAGCATGGAGAGCATTTATTCTTTCTTTTTTTCTAAACCTGTGTCCTTGGAAACAGGCAATTAACATGCTGCAGGGAAGAGCAGCCTAGACGACTGGAGAGTGAATTTGAAAGGCTTTCCCTCCCCTGACAGAGCAAAGAGAGAGGTAGAATAGCTGACTCCCCCTACAAAGTCAGTGATCCCTGCAGCCCTTTTGATTGGAAAGATGGGAACCTCTCCAATTGCTCATGTATATATAAATGGAAGTGTTAAGGGAATTAGTTAAGAGTCTGGCGGAGAATGAAGCGATGGAAGAAACTTAGCTTCTGTCCAGTGTAGTCCACTGTCTCTAGAGATTTATGACTCCCACACATTTTACTTATAATATTTTTAAAACAGTTATTGGCAAGGACAGTAATGTACAAAATGAAAGTTGTATTGTAAAACTAAAGCCAGAAAATAAGAATAATTTCTAGCATATTTCCTTTAAATTATTCCATGTCCACAAACATCACAGAGGTTTTTATGTGTCTGTTTGTTTGTGTTACAGGAAGTCTTACAGAAAAAAAAATTAACAAAGTTTATTTGCATTAGAAGATTTTAGCTACCCATATTCATGTTTTCTATATTGCTTACCTAAAGATTTACCAAAGAATGTTTAGAACAGGAGAAATAGATTTCGCAGGGAAGAACACATGATTTGACTGTCTACAAAATGGTCAGTCCTGAAAACATGCATATAGTTAATATTAAACAGACATATACACACACAATAAACAATGAAAGGATTTCATGAATTTGAAAGAGAGCAAGAAGGGTCATATGGGAAGGTTTGGAAGACAGAAAGAGAAGGGGAAAATGTAAGTATAATCACACAAAAAATAATTTATTGTGTATACATAGGTTTCTTAAAACTAACGATAATAAAGACGCCACCTTGGACATTAACACCCTACCCCACTTTCTGATCAATGTCTTTACATGTCCAGAATGCCTTTCTCTTATCCTTAAGACAGGAGTGTGAGCTGGCAAATTTATATACAGAGGTTGCTCAGTGTTGGAGTGGAAGCTGTTTCAAGCTTGTGATACATACTAAAAGCCTGTCTTTAAAAAATAAAATAAATAGAAAAACATGACTCAACAGAAGAAAATTGATCAAATAAATGAGAGTAAGATTCAAAAATATCTCTGTTTTTTTCCTAGTATTTTGAATAATCTTATCATTGTGTAAATTCTTAAACAGAGATCTAATCTGTTATATGATAGCATTGGAAATCAAGATCTTTGGGACTTGATTGGGTCATAAGGCAAGAATTCTCCTGAAGAATAGTGTTGCCTTTATATGAAGGTATTAATTTTTCATTACAAAAACCAAGAAACTACTTTTACAGATGCAGATGCCACAGCTATGTCAGCTTTCTTCCGAAGTTGGTAACAATAGAAGTGCATTGCTTGTAACCCGCTCCTTCCACAGTGCCTAAATACAGAAATACAAGTGAATTAAAACTTGCTCACAAATTATTTCATATTCAAATAGTTGCTAATGATGATGTTGGGAATTTAATTGGGCACAAAGATCTGGTAAGTCCAATTGAACACTTAAAGAGAAGTCTCTTTCTTAAAATACACATTGGGTATAAGGACTTGAATGGAGAAAAGAAATTCAAGAGACGCCATCAGGCACAACAACCTGGTTTCATTGGCTGAGAACTTAATGTATCAAGATTTGGAAAATGGAATATTCATGGGAAGTCAGAAATATATTACAGCTTAGTTATACATGGAACAAAATGCTAAAATGGGAACTGGCTCCATTGGGGAATATGAGAAAGTGTTCTGGCCTAAACCATGGGGCCCCGAGGAAGGTGGATAGTGCATACTCTGATGCTTAAGAACTAACTGGGCAGAAAGTAGGGTCAGTTATGCAGAATGGCTCTGGGACGAGTTCAGTGCAACTGATTACTGATAGGAAGACCAAAATGGATGAGTCGCAGAGAAAAATGTGGGACTGTTTAAGGAATGGAGTAGAAGGGGAACAGGCTAGATTTTAGAGAATATCTGTCATTCACTGAGACAACGCCTGGAATGGAGGTTTGATGGCCATGGCATGAGCTCATTTGTATCCTGCAGAAGTCCATCAACCTAAAGCCTGGAAAATGTCTTAGACTAAATGTCATTTTGGATGTTCATAAAGGATATGTTAAACAAACAGAAAGGGATGGATGATACCCCCAGAAATAGACTACATAATGCTTTATTAACATTAACTTTTCTTAATGCTAATGAAAAAGGGACAACAGCAGCAGAAAGACACTGGATAATGGGAAAGTCTGCTGAATTAAATCAACTGGTTTATTTCAAGGATGTGTTGACCTCACAATGAAATCCAGGAGATGTGCTGCGTTGGGGAAGGGGTTTTGCTCTTGTTTCCACAGGAGAAGAAAAATTGTGGATACCATCAAAATTAATAAAGGTCCAGTTGAAGAGGAGGAACCTCTTGGAAAGGAGAAATAACAGGTCATCCACAATGATGATAATCATGCAGGTGGTAAGAAAGGCATATAGGATGTGGGCAGGGTTCTGTTCTTATCTCCTCAGGAAAACACACATCTTCAAAAAATTCAAGGGACCCTGGATGTTTAAATACTGACAGATGAAACATTTTATAGCACAATAAGGATCAGCAAGAAAATCAAATAGTTTTCATAAGTATAAATTCTTTTTTGGTTTTGGAGTCGAATTATGGCTCAATCCCTCTCTAATTCCATGCCTGTTGTTAAGACAAAATGTTGTAAATAGGCGGAGAGGTGTGTGTTGTGTTCCCCAGCACCCAGGTGCCAAACTGTTGTAAATAGGCGGAGAGGTGTGTGTTGTGTTCCCCAGCACCCAGACTCCCAAGCCCACAGCCGCTGGCCAGCTCAGCGGCTGGCCGCCTGCACCTGAAATAACCACATGACAAGCTGGATTCATTTAAACTCTGCCTGGCTTATTATCACTAGCCTTTTCTTGGCTAGCTCTCATAATTAAACTAACCCATTATAAAAGTCTGTAAGTCACCACGTGGTGACGTACCGGAAAGATCTAACC